>CAUYQG010023669.1:0-32970 GCA_963574415.1 Tarsius wallacei | reverse complement strand
AGAGGAGAAAAAGGAACACTTCTACACTGCTGGTGGGAATGCAAACTAGTGCAACCTCTTTAGACGACAGTGTGGTGATTTCTGAAAGAACTAGAAATTGCCCTTCCATATGACCCAGCAATTCCCCTGTCGGGAATATACCCGGAGGAACTCAAATCATTCTACAAAAAAGATACCTGCACGTGTATGTTTGTTGCAGCTCTATTCACAATAGCAAAAACACGGAACCAACCATGCTGCCCATCGAAGTTGGACTGGATGTGGCATATACACACAATAGAATATTACACAGCCATAAAGAACGACAAACATATGAACTTTGCAGCAACTTGTATGGGTTTAGAGTCAATCATACTCAGTGATCTATCACAGAAACAAAGAACCGAGTACCATATGTTCTTACTCATAAGCGAACCCTGAACAATTATAATACCATAAGAAAGGGATTGGCAGTAGTGAGAAACTATCGGGGGAATTGCTGGGTCATATGGAAGGGCAATTTCTAGTTCTTTCAGAAATCACCACACTGTCGTCTAAAGAGGTTGCACTAGTTTGCATTCCCACCAGCAGTGTAGAAGTGTTCCTTTTTCTCCTCGTCTTCGCCAGCATTTGTCATACAAGACATTGTCACAGGTAAATATAATCATTTCTTTGCAAAAGTGCCCACATCACATATAAAATAAAATTTAAGATTGTGTACATTCAAAATGCAGCCTTTCTTTGAGGAGGAAGAAGCTTATTACTATTAAAAATTGGCTATGAAATCATAGCTATCAAGGTGGAGGATGTTGAATCTGATTAGATAGTATCTGAATATAAATATCCATTTTGCTTCCTCTTGTTGAGAGTGTAGCTTTTACTCTTTAGTTTCTTATAATTAAAGCTAATCAGGAAAATGTTGAGTTAAGGACTGAGGCATCCTCCTGTGCTGTATTACAGTGCTTAGGCAAAAACAACCCAGCTTTTAGTAATGTTGGAGAAAATGATTTGCAAAAGACTTGATGCTGAGTGGAAGCCTTATTTAATCTACAGCTGCCTATTCTCTTTTCCTATTTTACCTCAAAGGTTGAAAGAGAGCTCTTGCCTTGATCCTATTACCCTGATTAATGATTTGACCATATTTCTGGGTTCCGTATTACACATCTAAATAATTTAAGGAAAAATTTGCAATAGAAGTTTAAAATTGTCTCTGTTTATAAGCCCTGACAATTGATAGCAGCAGGCATGGCTCAAATAATACTCTAAAAAGGGAAGGAAGTTTTTTTTGTGTGTCAGAGACTGTAATAGGCATTTTACAGTAAGTGATATTGTTGAATCTCCTCAACTATGCCCTAGCCATTATAATCTACACAGTGCATAAGCTGGGGCACAGAGAGGTAGTTGGTTGAGGTCACATGCTTACTGATGGCAGAGCTGGGATCTAAACCTAGTTTCTATCTGACTCTGTGTTCTTTCAAGAATTTATTTTTTCCCTTTGGTTTTCCACAGTGTCACTCCAATGCATCTACATATAGGCTTCTTTTTAAAAATTAGATTTAGATTCTACATTGTCAAGCTTCTTGAGTCTGTGGGTTAATGTTTTAACAGGTTCTGGGACACTTTCCGCCTTTGTTTCTTTCAGTATTACTATGCTCCTTTCTCCTCTCCTTCTGTGACTCTAGTTAAACGTAAATCTTTGTAGTGTACCCTCTGTCTCTTATTCTCTTTTCTTTCTTGTTTATCTTTCTTTATTCTAGACTGTTTTTTTAAAAAATGATTTTTCATTTCACTGATTCTCTCTTTAGTCAACCACCCATCAATTTTTTTTTTTACTTCTACACTTTATTTTTCCAAACCGAAATATCAATATTTAAATTCCCAAATTATTTTTAAAGTTTCCAAGATTGCCCTTTATCATCATACATGGTAAGCAGAGTTGTATTACAGTTTGTATCTAATCATTCCAGTATCTGGAGTTCCTATGGGTCTCTTTATGCTTTCTGTTGTTTCTGATGATTCTGGTTTATGTCGTCTTTATCTTTCCATGTACCTCATTTAAAAATTTTTGCTGAGTTTTGTATTTTTAAAAAAAATACAGAGGTAATTTGGGATTAGGATAATCCCAAATAATTCTTTCTTTGGAAGCATTTCCTTCTGCCAGCACTTGAGAGTGATTGTAGTCTGAGGCCAAGATTGGGTCACTTGGACTAGACTGCAGCCTGTAGCCTCAGTTCCATGGTGTTGCCTTGGGAGCCCCAATCTGGGGTCTGAGGAGGGGGTGTTCAGCAACTTCTAATCCCTAGTAGGTACCAAACTTTAATTTTGATGCTCCATCTCACCATCTCCCTTATAAGATCACCTTTCAGCTGCATCTTCCAGACTAGCAAGCATCCTCAGGGTAGAACAGGTTCCACTTTCCTCCTCAAGACTTTGGCCTGGTAAATCCTTATTATCATTTATCTCTATGATGTTTTTAAGATTTAAAAAAAATTATCTAGATTTTACAGTTGTCTTCAGTGAAAGAATTGATCCAAACGATCTCATCTGCAATTCCCAGCTGGAAGTGACCCTTTGCTCTTTTCATGACCCCTCTCTACTTCCTGGATCCACAGCAACAATCTGTCCTTCACTGAAAAGGTTTAAACTAAGCTCAGGAAATTTGAAGGCTGCTCATGCCAATGAAAAGTGAGCTCTAACTAGATGCCTGGCAGACCACCCGTTGTCCTGCAATCCTCACTTTTCATTTTTAGTAGGAACTCTAGGAAATTCTCATGTACATGACAGTTTGAGAACCATTTAGCTAATTCATGTACTTGGTGGGCTTGTTTCGGGGGTTTGGAGAGTATATATGTGTGTGATTGTGGTCTGGTTATATGTTGTTTTCATTTACTTGGAGAATCCATAATTCAAACCTGACTGGACCATGCTTGCTGGAATCATGTAGGCTACCTTGAGGGAATGAATGACCTTTGAGCTTGCTCTTCCCTCTGCCTAGTATTTTCCCTCCCAGTCCTTCAAATGTCCATGTCTCCCTTTCTTAGGTCTCTCTTTGGAGAGCCCTTTCCTCATGTCCCAATCTAAGGTGACCCCGGTCTTTCTTTAGCCCTTGACTCTGAAGACATATTTCTTCATTTCCAACATTACATTATAAAATAATGTGGCCGGGTGCAGTGGCTAAGCCTATAATCCCAGCACTTTGGGAGGCGAAGGCAAGAGGATTGCCTGAGCGCAGGGGTTCGAGACCAGTCTGGACAACATGGCAAGACCTGGTCTCTAGAATAAGTTAGAAAATTAGCCAGGCATGGTGGCGCATGCCTGTAATTCCAGCTACTTGGAAGGCTAAGGTGGAAGGATCACCTGAGCCAGCAGGTCGAGGCTGCGGTGGCCATGAGCATGCATGCCACTGTA
Source organism: Tarsius wallacei (assembly GCA_963574415.1). Classification (NCBI taxonomy): domain Eukaryota; kingdom Metazoa; phylum Chordata; class Mammalia; order Primates; family Tarsiidae; genus Tarsius; species Tarsius wallacei. The sequence goes on along the minus strand of CAUYQG010023669.1, from coordinate 29,583 downwards.
TTGCAGCCTGGGCATCAGAGTGAGACCCCAACACACACACATACACACACACACACACACACACACACACACACACACACAAGAAAGAAAGAAAAGAAAAGAAAAAGAAAAAGAAAAAGAAAATATATATATTTGTTTTTTTTTAATTGTCCGCTGCCTCCCCTGCACCACGTACTAGAACATGAGCCCAATGGGAGCCAGGAATTATCACTGCTCAAGACATCATGACTGAGTCCCTGCTTACTCAAGTAAATATAGCAAAATATAGTATGAGTGATTTGGTAGCACAAACTGCTTTTCAATTTTCTTTTCATGAGAAGAAACTCAGGATGACTTTCTTCTAGCTCATGTTTTTGTACTAATTTTTTGGCTGAGAATTCTTTTTGCCTATAAATATATTTTTAAACATTGTGCTTATTGCATAAACTTATTGGTGATATAAAAAGTTAACTGACAAAAATCTTCCACAGTTGCTATCCTAACTTGTTAGTTCTTTTATTTTTTTCCTGACAGGATCCAGTTCTTATCTGTATAGATGAACTTTGGTTTTTAAGTTTGTTGCCCAGGTCTGCTGGACCAATTGACACATGTCAAAGTTTCTCAGAGTAGGATTTTGAGTGGCTTAAAATTATTTTTGTTCTTTTATATTTTATATATTTAAAACTTTAAGCCTTTTAAGTGGTAAAAATATTCAATGTTTTAACTTTAAAATAATTATGTTAAAACTCCAGTGTTTCTAAAGAACATGAAAGGAACATGCCAACTCGCAACTGGCAGGAAATAAAAAGCCAGAAGGAAATACCAGGATGGTTTCTTATTCACCAATGAGGCACGACAAATGTGTACATAGAAAAGAAAGCTTATCTGCTAGGGGAAATAAAAAATGACTTTTACAAAAAGAAAAAAATCTTTGAGCAATATACCTGCCATGATAATGATGATGTGATACTGGCCCATATAATCATACCATGCATGGTTTTCCACCAATTCTTTCGCTTTTAAATGTCATTTTCTTGTATCAGTTCAATCGAAATCATGATCAGTCCAAACATCTGGACATTTTCAAAGTGATGACACTTGGATGTATCTAATAAAAATTCAGCTAACTGTTAATAAAACAGTGAATAAAGTAAAATACTAAGTTAACTAAATTTTATTACAAGTAAATAACTAGTTAAATAAGTAGATTTGAAAGATATTATGCCCAATGGGTACCACTTAGCCATAAAAAAAAAAATACCTTTTCATGCCAAAATGTAGATAATCTGAAAAACATTAAACGCAACAAAAGATGGAGTCACATTCTGTTTATTTGTATGTCATTAATCATTTGACATTCTAGAAAAGGTAAAAATCTAAAGTGGTGGAAATTAGATTACGGGTTGCCTGGGGGAAAGTAGATAGACTAAATGCAAAAGGCCATGAGGAATCTTTTTGGGGTGATAGAAATGTTTTATATCTCATTTGTAGTGAATATTTGGGTGAATATTTTGTTAAACTCAGTGAATGTCACACTTAAAATGAGTATATTTTATTGTATGTAAATTATACCTTCAAGTTGATTTGAAAAAGATATTAAGCCCATCTTTCCCAGAAATTTTATTATTCCATCTACTTTTCACAATTCCAAACCTCATGAAATGTAATTGTGATTACTGCATTATCTTTTAAAAATGTATTCTTCGACCGGGCTCGGTGGCTCAGTCTATAATCCCAGCGCTTTGGGAGGCCGAGGTGAGCGGATTGCCTGAGCCCGCGGGTGTGAGACCCGCCTGGGCAACTTGGCAAGACCTCATCTCTACAATAAATCAAAAATTAGCCGGGCGTGGTAGCGCGTGCCTGTAGTTCCAGCTACTTGGAAGGCTGAGGCGGAAAGATCGCCAGAGCCCAGCAGATCGAGGCTGTGGTGGCCGGGAGCGGCCACTGCACTCCAGTCTGGGGGACAGAGTGAGACTCCAAGTCAAAAATAAAAAAAATAAAATAAAAATGTATTCTTCATAGCAAGACATTGTCTCCACAAAAAAAAAAAATAATAATAATTAGCCAGGCATGGTGACGTGCACCTGTAATCCCAGCAACATGGGAGGCTAGAGCTGGAGAATGGCTTGAGCCCAGGTGGTGGAGGCTGCAATGAGCTGTGATCATGCCTCTGCACTCCAGCCTAGGCAACAGAGTGAAACCCTGTCTCAAAAAAAAAAAAAGAAAAGAAAAGAAAAAGTAAAAGTAAAAGAAATAATGTGTTCTTACTGTGTACCACTCCCAATATTGATAATATGATTGGCCATATTTTATTAAACTGCTATTCATGAGTATTCCCACCTAAATATATGTCACTGAAAGCCTTCAAACATAACTTTATCATTGGTTTATTTTCTGCTGAGAAATAATAGAAGGATGTGATGAGTGTCACCATTTTATTTAAATATGCATTAAAAGTGTGGGACAGATTGGAAGCTGATTTCCATATGTCTCTTTGATTAGTTATTGCAAATATCATATTAAACGTAGACTCCTTTTCTTTTTACGGATTGGCATTGAAATTACATTTGGAAAATTGGGCTAACAAGGGAAAAATAGAAGAAGTCAATGATGAAGTTATTTATACTGTGAATCTCACAGTCTACAATAAAGAATAAAGCAAACTTGGCATTTCTGAGAAGTCTCAGAAATCACAATCCAAGCTAGCTGGTTCTGTGCAGCCTATTAACAAACCAGCTACTTTTTGCACCCAAATTGAGGAAGTCATTATTTTTCTTTAGTCGTATTTCTGCTGATGCTTTTTTAATAGCCATCCTACAACTCGGTTGGTTGAGATTGATTCGCAGACTCTGGGTCTTTATTGATAACCTTTACTGACCTTGTGAGAGTCTCAGGTCTTCATTATGGTGAAAGTCCAAAGCGCTTCATGAAACACAGTGTACAAGCCTGTGCTTCTGTGAACATAAACGGGAGAGAGGTTGGTCTGCAGTGAGAGCCCATGCTACTTCCACCAACAGTGTTCCTTGAAAAGCCCAGTGTAAGATACCCGCACATATGTGTGTTTATTCTCCAACTGGACACATCTAGCTTCCTGTTTCTAAGTCCTTTGTACTGCAAGGACACTAAGTCTTGCCTTGCATTCTGATAATGCCTACAGCCACACAAAAAGTACCAAATCCTGTTCAGATCTGTGTTGACATAAATTGAGATCCTTTCTAGCTTGTAACAAAACTGAATTCCTGCTTAAGAGAATTGTTTCATGCAATAAAATGCAATCTCTTAATATTTAACCATTGGTTTCTTATCATTCAATCTGGAGAATTATGTCCTGGGATTGTAGATGTGTTAGTGAAAAAAATAACATGAACCCAGGTGAGGCAAATTTTTATTAGTACACCTGTTCATAAAAGCCAAATCCTTGTTTCTTTGAAGGGTCAAACAAATAATGCCATTCCCTATAGTAACTTCACCAGTGAGTTCATAAATTTCACTGAGTGTCCGCCCACAGTCTATAGAAGCCCATTTTATGTGTCTGGGGATTTGTAGAGGAAACACAGGAGGAGTTTTTTTTTTTTGCCCCCAAGGAATGTATTTTGACTGGGATTAAATGAAAAACATAAGAATACTGTGTGTGTATATTTACACATGTATACATGCATACCTACTCTGTCTATCACCTGTCTTCTGTAGATAAATATACTCATTGACTCAGGGTGGTGATTATGTTTAGGGTAGTGGGGAAGTTAGTGGATTAGAAAGAGAGATAAGAAAAGGAGAAAGACCCCCCAACCACAGACAGAGTGCAGACATCCTCTGCCTGCTTCTATTTTGGGGAAATAGGAAATCTCTCTCTTGTGAAATTAGCCACTGATAGGTATACAATAATGGATCTATTATAAGAGATTGCAAGGTGGTGATATTCTAGTTCTGTCATTTTTTCACGAATTAACGAAACAATGCCAACATTTTGCTGCTTCAACCATTTGATGACCCTGTGAATTAATTAGGCTCCCAGAACCTGCCGCCTGAGACAAAATTTGCATACTAAGGTTTTATTGGAAGATGCAATTCCAGAGCATCCTGAGTGAAGGGAAACATAAGTGAAGCAGGGAAGGAGGGAAAGCAAATGCAAGGTGGTGTGTTACTGAGCTGGCCCAGCCTCACAAAAACACACAACTGGTTATGTGGTTACATAGGACATTGTCCAGAGGGCCAGTATGAAACACTACATCTTGGAACAGTCCGCTGGGGAGAAAGGGAGGTAAGCTCATCCGCTGATGATTTCCCATATCTTGTCTTTCATTGGTCAAAGGTCAAAGTTCATCTCAAGGTGTTAACTCCTCTAACCTTCCAGGTTGAGCTCTTGACCTCCCAGAGCAGCCTCTGGAGAAGCCAATCCCTTGCACTAATGGCTAGTCCTTTATCTGGGCCCAGAACTACATTTTATGTGCTCCGAGGTCTACTTCATATAAGAGAGGCAGGATAAATGCTTGGCTTTTTCTCATTTAAACAACTTTTTAGAATAGCAAGTTGGTTTCATAGATCCTCCAAGGGTGCTTGATAAGGGTTTTTAATTTTGTTTTGTAGGGGAATGGGCATACATGTACAAATCCATGAACTTTTAAAAACTTAATTGAGTTCTTGCAATCCATTGGTTGTATATTTCAAGTAAATGAAATATAACTCTATGAATGTCCAATCTGTCCCTTCTTTGGCCAGTGGGAGCCATTACAGGTGGTTTCCTGCCTGCTACTGACTTGACTCCAGAAGTCTTTACAAGCTTCCTTGCTTTCTGGCATGACAAGGTATCTTGTACATTTCCTGTCCTGACCTGGAATCAGCCATTTCTACCAGGACCCTTGGTTCATTTGGGTGGGGAATGGTATTCAGAGCCACAATCTGACCACTAAGGGTGAAGGAGCAGATTATTGAAGGTCAATCCAAGTGTCAACAATTTTGCTAATTTTTCTATTTTGGGAGCTCTTTAAGTTCTCAACAGGAAAACTAAAATTTTGATACAAGCATGAGGAAAATATATGTACAAAACCAAGGAGACAAAAAGGAAATATCCCTAGAGAATGGTAAAATTCTTTGTGTGGTGAATATAAACAAAGGACACAGGGAGCAGGCCTGGGATGAGGAGGAGAGCAGAGGAAACCAAGTCTATAGGAAGTATATAGTAGTCAGAGTATGGGATTACATCCTGTGCTAACCCACTTGAGTTGTTTAGATCATTAAATACGATTGAATTCATCTGGGAAATATCATAACATCATTTGGGAATATAAATTGGTCTTTTGTGTGTGTGTGTGTGTGTGTGTGTGTGTGTGTCAGGGTCTCACTCTGTTGCCCAGGTTGGAGTGCAGTGGCACCATCATGGCTCACTGCGGCCTCAACCTCCTGGGCTCAGGTGATCCTCCCACCTCAGCCTCTCAAGTAGTTGGGGCTACCGGTGTGCACCACCATGCTTGGTTAATTTTTTTATTTTTGTGGAGATGGTCACCATGTTGACCAAACTCCTGTACTCAAGTGATCCTCCCGCCTTGGCCTCCCAAAATATAGGGATTAAAGGCATGAGCCAGCACACCCAGCCCAAATTGGTCATTTTCCTTATAGATAAGATGTTGACCTTAAAGCAGTTTTGGGTCTTAGTTGGAAAACATATTGTTTATGAGTGATGACATTTGTCCTTCTGCAGGTCCTGAATTGGCCAGTGGCCACCTAGGAAGACTGGGGATCAGGTTGGGTTAAGGAGAGCAGCTGCTATGGACAGCCATGAGGGCCCTGTGAGTTCCCAGACCTGCAGCTCTCACTTTATCCACTGCTGTTCCCCTCCTGGTTTCAAGTCTTGATGTCCATGATTGACCATTCACTAGGAAACACTCTTACCCTGGTAATTTTATTTTATTTTTTTGAGTCAGGGTCTAACTCTGTCGCCACCGCAGACCACCGCAGCCTCAACCTGCTGGGCTCAGGTGATCCTTCTGCCTCAGCTTTCCAAATAGCTGGAACTACAAGCACACATCATCACACCTGGCTAATTTTTTGATTTATTGTGGAGACAAGGTCTCACCAAGTTGCCCAGGCTGGTTTCGAACCCCAGCTAAGTCTCCTGCTTCTGCCTCACAAAGTGCTAGGATTATAGGTATAAGCCACCATGCCTAGCCTAAGCTGGTGATATCTGAGTAGTTGGATCTTTTGGACAAGGATCCTCATTTCATAGTGGGAGCTATCTTTGGGGCCCAAAGTCACACCTGGTAGAGCTTCAAGCTAATCAGAGTGCAGGCATGTAGTAAGGTTTTAAGACTTAGTTTAGGATAGGATCTTCCATGTCAAGTTTAAAATAAGGTCTGGGCCGGGCTTGGTGGCTCAGCTTGTAATCCCAGCACTTTGGGAGGCCGAGGCGAGTGGATTGCCTGAGCCTGTGGGTTCGAGACCAGTCCGGGCAACTTGGTGAGTCCTCGTCTCTACAATAAATTAAAAAATTAGCCAGGCATTGGTAGCATGTGCCCATAGTTACAGCTATTTGGAAGGCAAGGCTGAAGCAGAAGAATCATAGGAACCCAGCAGGTTGACATGGCCATGAGTGTTTCACTGCACTCCAAACTGGGCAATGGAGTGAGACTCCAACTCAAAATAATAATAATAATAATAATGATGATGATGATGATGTCTGACATCCAGCTACTTGGAAGGCTGAGGTAGAAGGATCACCTAAGCCCAGCAAGTCGAGGCTGCGGTGACCGTGACCATGCCACTGCACTCCAGCCTGGGTGACAGGTGTGAGACTCTAACTCAAAAAAAATAAAAAATAAATAAAATAAGGTCTGATAAATGACACTTTGTGAACAGTGTCACATTACTTGTATCAGAATAAATCTAAGCATCAGTAACAAAGACACTCAAATACCATGACTTTAGTCATAAATAAATACATTTTTTTCTCTTGCTCTTACATAAATAGACAGTTCTGCTTACGAGGACCCAGGTTTCTTCTAAGTCTAGTCTCTGCCATTCCTTGGTCAAGGTGTAAGCTTTAGTGTGTATATGACTCTCCTATGGATCCTGTGAAACTGCAGATTCTATTTTAGTAGGTCTGGGATGCCTGAGATTGTGCATTTCTGACAACTCCCAGGTGATACAAAGCTGACCACATTGGTATAGCCAGACCCTAGGTCGTTATCACTGTCTGCATTGTCAAAGTTGTGACTGCCACATTCAGGTTCTAACCTGCAGGAAAGGGGAAGGGAGGGTAAGGGAAGCCCCCTTAATGGCCCAGAGCTGGAGGTGGCATGTATCACTTTTGCTCACATTCCCTGGGTAAAGACTTAGTCATGTGACCATGCCTAACTGCAAGGGTGTCTGGGAAATGTAATTCTGCCAGGCAGCGGTGTACATGGCTGCAATCCTATTACTTTCAAAGAGCAGGGAGCAGATGTTGGCAGACAAATCACAGTCCCTGCCATGTAATTCTATCCAAAGTCCCACCACACACCTCCCAGAGACCTCTGGTGACCACCCAATCAGGTGAAGTGTCCTCAGAGAAGTGTCCAGGAGGCTTTCCAGACCTGGACTTCACAGCATTCTTCCTTTCAGCACGTACTTGAAAAATTCTGCTCCCAGAACTTCCTGAGAATAGAGGTAGCCTATTTAGAAGCAAATACACAAACAGCCTCTCTCTCTCCACATTCGTGACTTTGGGAGTGAACAAGATGACCAGATTATGCCTCTTTCAAATCTACTTGTTTCATGTTTCCTGTTTTTGGTGAGAATAAATTGGTGTTTCAAACCCAGTCTCTGATTATGCCAGCAAAGACAGACTTGCCGGGCTGAATCAAACATGCTGGAAAACTTGTGTTTTCCTGACTGAGAGTAATATAGGATAGAGAATAAATGAGTCCAGGCGGTCGGCGGATACACAGGCAACCTGAGAACTGAGTTATCATCACGGCACATTTACGCTAAAGCCCTGACTTATTTTGCCAACAAATGACAACGTTAGTTGGCCAAATAGCCCAAGGATAGTGAATGAAAAACGTATTGTTTATGAGTGATGACATGTGTCCTATCTTTATTCACCAGATTGAAAGTGTCTGGCTTATTCGCTGAAGGAAGTTTTCATTTTCTAATATTCCTCTCAATACTCAAGCAAATGAAATAGAGTTAGCTGAAGATGGGAATGGTGCAATCTGCTTTAGCCAAAAGGCTAGAAGGGCAAGAAATCATCAAGGAAGCCCTCCGTGGCTGCTTTATTATGTTCTTAATACATGAATGTGAAGGGAGAGATACTAGACTGTTCTCTGGAAAGAAAAAAAATTAAATATGTATATCCTCCCCTCAAAATACAGGCCGAGGGAACAATGAGCTCTTAACTAGATTTCTCTCCAGCATGCCATTTTTATGCTTTCATTGTAAATGAAAATTTTCAATATAAGAAAAAAAAACTCTGACATATAACTTGAAATCAAATAAGGCTACCATGTCCTTCCATTAGGCTGAATGGATGCTTCCGATTATTGTGACCAGATTTTCTCATCTGTACTTTTTAAAGAAACAACACTTGTATTTCAGGAGGAAGACTGAGAATTGAATAATTTTATACAGGTGCTCCAGACCGCAGCGGTCATATAGAAAAATCAGAGAAGTTCTTCCTGGATTCTGAGACAAAAAAAGATTTAGAGCTCTGCTGCTTAGTTTTGGCATAATAGTGATGAAAATAGTGAGGATGAAGATGATGATAGTGGTGATGACAGCTGCTGGCATGTATGGTGCTTATGAGAACGTGGCACAGTTCACATGCTTTCCAGGTGTTAACTCATGTAATCCTCATAAAAACTCTTTGAGGCAGGTAATATAGGAGGGGGGACCCCCAAAAGTTCCCAGGAATTTACTAATAAAAGTTGTATAAATATTTATAAAATGTATGAATAAATTTTTATAAAAACATTGTTTATAAATCTTACATATTTAAATTTCAGTCACCTTCAAAATACTCTCTGTCTGATGCAATATACCTACTAAGATGCATTTCCCACTGCTCAAAACGGTTTTTTGAATTTGTACATTGTGATGCCTTTTTGTGCTTCTGCTGTTCTTTGTTTCACTTCTTCCACATTGGCAAAACATTTCCCTTTGTGGACTTTTTTTCATGCGGGGAAAAAAAAAAAAAAATTTACTTGGGCGAGATCACATGAGGGTGGGGCACAGGGGATATGCCATTTTTTTGGTCAGAAACTGCTGAACACCCACCGTGGTGTGGGTAGGTGCGTTGTCATGGTAGAAGAAGCAGGCTCCTGTTGGCTACAACTCTGGGACGTTTCTTCTGCAAAGCAGTGTCTCACAACACTAGCTAGTACACTGTTGCCGGTGGGTTCCTAGAACAGTCACCTAGTGGAGGAAGCCTGTACTACAAGGGCCCTGCCCTCCAAAATATAATTCCAGTTTTTTGGATCCTCATAATCTTCATTTCATAGCTGAGGGAAAAAATGAGACACAAAGATGCTAAGTAACTCTCCCAAGGTTCTGTAGTGAATGTAGCATACACATTGACTGAGATGTTTCTTCTTTCCGGGCACTTTGCTGACATTTCCCAGCTCTTTTGCAGTAAGGACTAGCCAGGGGACTGAGTACTGGCCAATGAAAGGGAGAGAGTGTGCCATTTCTGGTCCAAATCTTCTGAAAGCAGGAGTGGCCCTCTTTCACAGCCACAGGTGGAAGGAGCCTGGGTTCCTGAATCACTGCCACCAGCAAGGAACACTTTCCTCGGAGTATCACACAGATAAAAAAACAGATGTCTACTGTCTGGACCATGACATCTTGAGGAGCTACTTATTCCTCACCATGTAACCTGCTCTAGCAAACACCCCAGGGAGTGGTGGAATCTTGGTGTGAAATCAGTTATTCTGGCTGCATCGCCCACCTTGATGAAATCGCGTCCTCAGTTGAAAAATGGGAATGACCGTTAACAATCTGTCTCTCCAGGCTCCTAAGTTGAATTCTATGTAGTTCTGACTAATCTGGACCAAGTAAGAAGTACCCTAGACAAAGTATTCTGCCTTGGTTTGGGTTAATATTCTACCCAGGATCAGAATTTTGCCACAGCTTGGGCCAGGGTGTGTGTGTGGGATCTCGATATCGCTCTCTCTCCCGTTCTCTCTACCCCATTCTCTCTCTCTCTCCCTTCCCCCACCCTCCCTCTCTCTCTCTCACTCTCTTTGTCATTCTCTTTCTGTCCAGACGAGATGTCTTTTGGCCCTGACCTGGCCCATCCATCCTCTCATGGGAGCCACTGGCTTTTCCTCTGGGGAGTTTTCCTTATGACAGTATTAGTTTTCCCAACTCTTGTCCCTCCCACGCTAGATTTCTTCTGCTTCCTGCCTACTACTTGAGAACCCATGGTGACTTAAGCCAGCTTTCTTGACTTTCCACCATGATAGTGTCTATCCTGCCTAACTTAAACGGTTGTTGTAAGGATGATTTTATTAATAAGTTTATAACAGCGTGTTGCAAATATGCAGTATAAAATTAGATATTCACATATTTAAATCTGAAAATCTCTTGTGAAAGGGGGAATTTTATGTTCAAACTTACGTTCGTAAGTTGAGGAAATGACTGAAACATTTTTAAAGCCATGTTTTAAAACTTAGTTTTGTAGGTAAAATTAATCAAAATATTCCGTGTGTTCTAAGAGTACTTTAGAAAGAACTAGAATGAAAAATGAAGATGATGTTGGGATATGGAAGTAATTACCAAATATCACAATTGAGAAGTGTTAATAGCTGCAAATAGCACATTGAATGGCAATTCCTAATGGCAGAGACTGATAGTTGCTGTGTGGTTTCTTTTATGCTGGATTATGACACTGAAGCAAACTGTTAATTGCAAAAGACAGAGGGGAAGCCTCTCCAACACTGACCTGTAGCTGTCATTTGCTCAGTCTTGGCTGGTGCTGGCCTGGAGTGTCGCAAGCTCTGACCATGGGGTTGGAAGCGTTTCTGTAATATTCATTGTCGTTCAAGAGGAGAAAGGCACTCTTCAAGATCCACTTACCCTGGTTGATTTCCAAGGAATCGGGTTTCAGGTTCCAGGCAAAGCAAATTCAAAAACAGAAATGCCAGAACACAGAGAGCGCTTTTATTTGCTTGAGTCAGTGCCCATTGTTATTTATGTATGTGTATTATTATTAATTATTTTGCAATAATTATAGATTTATAGAAAATTGCAAACGAAGTACAGAGAGTTCCTATGTACTTTTCATCAGTGTCCCCTAATGTTAACATCTTATATAACCGTGATCTATTTGTCAAAATTAAGAAATTAACACTGGAATACTATCGACTATAGACTGTTCAGATTTTATTAGCTTTTCCACTATGGTACGTCTTCTGCCCCAAGGTCCCATCTACAATGCCGCATTGCATGTAGTTATAATGTCTCCTTACTCTTCTCTGGGCTGTGACGGTTCTTCATTCTTTCCTTGTTTTTCATGACTTTGACAGTTTTGAAGAGTTTGGCTAGATGTTTTGTTGATTGCGTGTCTTGCGTTCTTGTTGTTTTGGTTTGGTTTTTCTGATATTTTCTCATGGGTTAGGGGTTTGGGGATGAATATTACAGTGCCCTTTTCGTTACATCAAGGGATATATACAATGAGCGTGTGACTTATCACTGGAGGAGTTAACCTTGATCACCTGGTCAGGGAGTGTTTCCTAGGCTTCTCCACTGTAGGATCACATTTGCCGCATGTCCTTTGGAATCAAGTTACTAAATCAAGAAGGAAAGGGGGATTAGGCTCCACCTACTCCAGGATAGAGTAGCTACATACATTAGAGTTCTTTGTGAGGAGGACTTGTCTCTTCCCCCACATTTATTTCCTCAATTCTTTGTTCAGTTAATTTATTAAAGACTGTTGCCCAGGCTGGAGTGCAGCGGTGCAATCATGGCTCACTGCAGCCTTGAACTCCTGGGCTCAAGTGATCCTCTTGCCCCAGCCTACTAAGTAGCTAGAAGTACAGGCATGTGCCACCATGCCTTGCTAATTTAAAAATTTTTTTTTGTAGAAATGGAATATTGCTATACACCCCAGGGAGTGATGGAATCTTGATGTGAGATCCGTTAGTCTGGCTGCATTACCCACCTTGATGAAATCACAACCTAGTGGGAAAACGGGAATGATTGTCACAGGCTCGTCTCAAACTCCTGGCTTCAAGAATAATTAATTTATATCAGTAAAGACTCATGGATATTTATGTTATACTTTGCGTTATAATCCAGCGCTACTATTGATTTCACTGTTCAAACTGTTCCAGCTTTGTCCATTGGGAACTCTTTCAGGTTTTCTCTTTTCCCTTTGATATGCCTTATCTTTTTTTATTTTTTATTTATTCATAAGCACTTTCTTCCTTTCTGGCACTAAGGGATGTTCCAGGCTTATTGTGCGTTTTTGCTGCCCTACAGTTGGCCATTTATTCAACAACTTCTGTCCCCCTCCCCCCACTTTTTTTTGAGTCAGGTTCACTCTGTCTCCCAGGCTGGAGTGCAGCAGCATGCTCATGGCCACCACAGCCTCAACCTGCTAGACTCAGGCGATCCTTCCACTTCAGCCTTCCAAGTAGCTGAGACCACAGGCGTGAGCCACCACTCCCGGTTAATTTTTTTTTTTTTGAGTTGGAGTCTCACTCTGTCATCCAGACTGGAGTGCAATGGCCGCTCCCGGCCACCGCAGCCTCGACCTGCTGGACTCTGGTGATCCTTCCGCCTCAGCCTTCCAAGTAGCTGGAACTACAGGCGTGCGCTACCACACCCGGCTAGTTTTTGATTTATTGTAGAGATGAGGTCTCGCCAAGTTGCCCAGGCGGGTCTCAAACCCGCGGGCTCAGGCAATCCACTCACCTCAGCCTCCCAAAGTGCTGGGATTACAAGCTGAGCCACCGAGCCCGGCTCCGGCTAATTTTTTGATTCATTGTAGAGATGAGGTTTCACCAAGTTGCCCAGGCTAGTCTTGAACCCGTGGGCTCAGGCAATCCTCTCATCTTAGCCTCCCAAAGTACTGGGATTATAGGCATGAGCTACCAAACCTGGCCTACCCCTGTCCTTTTTATTGGAGATTTGTACTTTATATTAAAACTATTCTGGAAGCTTCAGAAATGTTCTCTGTAGAGAAAACTTTGGCACAAAGCAGGTCACCTTGGGCTCAGACTGAGAGAATTAAATGACAGTTGTATCAAATGGCCCTACCAGGGCCTTCAGGGCATAGATTCAAAGGTTTGATATTGTATGTGCCACTTCTTTGTCTTCCAGAATTGATGCAGAGGAATACAAATCCTTTGATGCAGTCTCTCAACAGGAATTGGCATGCTTAAGTCAAATAGGCTTTTGTGGTTGTTATCTGTGTTTGTTAATCTTCCAGAATTAATCTTAGCACCTCTGTTGCCAACCGTTCTTTCAGTTAGAAATCTCTTTTCTGAGTCATAAATCGTAGTTGAAAGTTGTTTGTGGATGTTATAAACAAAGACTAGACCAGAGATGCCCTGTGGAGATTATGTATTGGAAAAAGATTGAGTATTAGTGGATTGCTGTTAGTAGCTGAGAGATAATACTGAAGAGAAGTTGCTGGCTGGTATTATGAAATAGATGACTTGGATCAGAATGTTCCTTAACAAAAACAAGTTAAGTCTACAAATTTTGTAGTAGGACAACCTGTTGAGATTCTTATCGATTTTTATATTTAGATTTAGATTGTTCTAGAAGATTTAGATTTAGATGGGGTTAATTTTTTCCCCATCTCTTCCTCTGCTTCCTTCACACATACACACCCCACATTCATATAGTGGTTGTTAGAACTTTGCTCTTGAGTGCTGGGGTCCCTAACCTGTGGAAGGAATTAAGTGATCAGGGCAGGCTCAGTTTCTGAGGAAAAGAATGTAAACTGATTGCCTGAAGGGGGAAGCACTCCTCAAGAGAGGAGGGGCCTGTGGTGGAGTCCCTAGAAACGACATTTTCCTGGAGTTGTCTGGCCGTGGGTACAGGGGGTGGGAGAGGGAGAAGTAGGATGCCTGCACGTCAGCCTGTGGACTGCTGGTAGCGCCACTGTGAGGGGCACCATTGCAAAATGCTGGGGCTATGCCAAAAGAAGCAACAGTGAAATCGCAGCAGCCACAGAGAGAAAGCTCCTTGCAGGACACTTCCATAATTCTAGGAAGGGGAAGAAACCTTAAACAGTATGACAGTACACATCAGTCATGGTGAATGATGGATGTGAGCCAGAATTGCTTTGATTAGAAATAAGAAAAAATTAGAGCATCTTAACTGGATGAAAGGCTGCCATGACTCACAGGACTCAGTATAAAGTTATACTTATGGCTGTGATTTATTACAGGGAGAGGAATCCAAGCACAATCAGCAAAGTGCATGGAACAAAGCCCAGGGAGGCCAGGCAACAAACTTCCAAGAGTCCTCTCCCAGTAGAGTCACACGGAATACACTTAATTTCCTCAGCAATAAGTTGTCACAATAAAATAAAAAATGTGACCGCTACCTCCACATTTCCAGTAGCAAACATTAGAGACTCGGTGTCCAGGGTTTTTGTTGGTGGTTGATCACGTAGGCACCTTCTGCCCGGTGTATATCCAAATTCCAGACTCCTATAAGAAAAGCATGTATTCATCATAAGCCATATTGTTGAAGCAAATAGTTTAGACACAGTGAGGCATTATTAGCAGTGAATGGTGGGAATCTTCTCAAAATCTGAGTTCCCAGACACAAACCAAGGGCATTCCTTATGACCTGCTATGTTAACTTTCTCTGCACAGCATGGTTGTGGATTCTGTTTAGGAAGGGCAAGTTATTAGAAGAACCTTTGTACTACTCCCACTTACCTCTAGAATATCTGGGCACCACTGGTGGTTTTGCCTGTCCTTGTATTTCAGCTGTACCCACAGATTACTTTTTTTTTTTTAGTTGAAGTCTCACTCTGTCACCCAGGCTAGAGTGCAATGGCATGCTCATGGACACTGCAGTCTCAATCTGCTACTCAGGCAATCCTTCTGCTTCAACCTTCCAAGTAGCTAGAACCACAGGTGTGAGCCACCACATCCAGCTAATTTTTAAAATTTATTGTAGAGATGAGGTCTCACCAAGTTGCCCAGCCTGGTCTTGAACCCCTGGGCTCAGGCAATCTTCTCACCTCTGCCTCCCAAAATTCTGGGATTACAGATGTAAGACACCACATCCAGCCTACCCACAGAATTTTTAATTGATGGAGGTGACTGGGTGACAACACAGAAAGACCAATGCCATTGGAATAATAATTTTTTACTTACAGTACCCAAGAGAAGGGGGGCATGCCATGCCATACAGAACCACATGGAAAGTACTAGGTTTTGTCAGTGGGCAGAAAAAGTAAAAGGAAAGCAGAGCTGAGAAGCTTTATTGTGTTTTTTTCCATGGGAAAGGCAAGCAGGACATGGAAAACAGCTTGGGATTTAGCTAGTTTGAATAATGTTGGTGATCTCTGAGTGGACTCTGGTTGTCTGGTGCTTGACCCTGCATTGGTTTAGTGTAAGGGAAATATTGGCTTACTGTGTGAGACTTAGACAAAAGAGATGGCTGGGGCTACGGACTTGGGATTGGTTGCCTTGTATATGAAAGGCATGTTGGCAGGTCAGGTGTATATCATCTCTAGGGATTAGCTAGCCTTGGGAAGGGCAGCCTTTCCCTAGCCAGTGAAGACCCCCAAAGTGTCAAAACATCATAAAATAAAATAAAAAACAAACATGATTACTATACCCTTAATTCCAGTTCTTATTGCACAACTACCATGTGGCCATTTACATTCATCTCCATCTGTCTCCATTGATCAGATTTCTACAAATAGGCAAATTCACCCACAAAGATCAAGAGCATTGTTGATATAATTAATGACAAATGGGACTTGTTAGAGGCTCCTAAGGAAAATCATTGATGAACCATCAAGAAAATGTTTTAGAAACATTAGAAAAGATGGTTGGAATTTTTAACTGCATATAAATATCTATCCTATGAGAGTGGATAAGTCATGTGGGAATATTGGTTAACTATTTGGTTTACATGAGTCAGAGTATAGACTGAAATAAATCCAGTTGTGTTCATGAAAGGGGTAGGAGAGTTTGTCACTGGTTGTTTTTAGATGTGTTGATTGAGAAGCAACTGGAAGGTATTTTTTGAGTTGGAAGATGAGGTGTTCAAAATTATTTGTAGAAAAGAATCTTGTATCTGAGAGCGAGGGAATGAGAGTGATTAAATCATCCCAGGCGTAGTTTGTAGGTAGGAAGTTCAGTAATGAGGCTTGTAGGGAAACAAGCCAGGAACAAGTAGGGTCTGGATGGACAAAGAAACGGAAGACAAATCATCTGGTCTTGGCGATATGAAGAATAGATGGAAAGTAGTGGGAACAGCCCAAGTGCCCATCAACAGATGAGTGACTGATCAAAATGTGGTAAGTCCATACAAGGGAATATCATTCAGCCATAAAAAGGAATGAAATTGCTATATCATGGAAAACCTTGAAGACGTTGTGCTAAGTGAAATAAGCCAGACACAACAGGACAACTATTGTATGATGTTATTTAGGAGGTACCTAGAAAAGGCAAACTCATGGAGGTGGAAAGTAGAATTGTAATTACCAGGGGCTTGTGAGGAGGGAGGAATGAAAGTTGTTTTCAATGGATACAGAGTTTCCATTTGAGATAATTACAAAGTTCTGGAAAGAGTGGTGATGGTTACATACTTTTCTCACTTATTTGTCTTTCTACCCTGTGGGCTCCTCCTCCATCTCCTTTGTGGGTTCTTTTCACCTTCCTGACCTCTAAGTGTTGGTGTGCCTCAGGACAGTCTTCAGAACTCTTCTGTTCTCTAACTACATCCCCTCATGTGATTTTGTTTAATTAAATTCCATTTCTACCATAATGAATCCCAAATATCTCCACCCGGCATGACAGCTCAGTATACCCAACTGTCTAGTAAACATCTAGGTTTGCTTGTCTAATGGACATCGCAAATCTAACACTATCTGAAAGTTTAGTTTTTGTTTGTTTCAAAACTACTTCTCTGCTTCCTTTTCATTCTTAGTAGATGGTACCTCCATTATTGCAAATGCTCTGGGCAAAAAGCTCAGCATCATCCTTGATGCATTTTTAATCAGCAGACGCCTCTTGATTCTGTGTTTGCTACCACTCGTCCAGCTTTCACCCGTATGATTGCAACAGGCTCTAAATAAGTTAAGTATTAAATATGGCTGTGAGATCATTGTTCACCAAACCACTCCTCTCTTGGGTAAGGATTTTTCCATTAGTAAAGGTTTTTTTTTTTTTTTTTTTTTTTTTGAGTTGGAGTCTCGCTCTGTCACTCAGGCTGGAGTACAGGGGCATACTCACGGCCACCACAGCCTCAACCAGCTGGGCTCAGGCAATCCTTCCACCTCAGCCTTTCAAGTAGCTGAAACCACAGGCATGCACCACCACACCCAGCTGATTTTTTGATTTATTATAGAGACAAAGCCTCTCATGTTGCTCAGGCTGGTCTTGAACCTCTGAGGTCAGGCAATCCTCTCACCTTGTCCTCCCAAAGTGCTGGGATTACAGGCATGAGCCACTGCGCCAGGCTAGTAAAGCTTATTTACTACTGCAAATGAATAATGGACTCATCTGGCTTTGAGATCTCTTTCCTAGCATAATCACAATAAGATTATTAATTGCTTCTCTTTCCTGATGCTATTGTTCTTCTCCACCTTTGTGAATAACAGCAATAAAAGCTAGGCCTGCTCCTCATTTTTCCTGAAAGATTGCTCCTAATTCTTCACAATGCTCTGGCAGGACAGGCATGTGACTTTCCATTTTTATTTCCACTTAGTGCTACAAACGGTGCTCCTGGATTCTGTCTTTGTTCAACCTTGATATCACCCATCTTTAATATACTGGAGGGAATCTGAAATTACGGGAACAGCAGGCAGCCATAACCTGACCCTAGCTTGGCCCCCTCACAGAGCTGAATACTGTGGCATGCATTAAATATTCAGGAGCCCATTCCCAGTTTAAAACAAACAGAGGTGATCTTTTCAGACTGTCTAGTGGGTCTGCATTGCAACTGAAGAATGACTTCCCTACTTCATTAAACATTTAAGCTACTTCTTGACTTGGTACAGCTGCCTGTCATCAGGACAGCAAATAGAATGAAAGAGTGTAGACTCCCTTTTTAGTGCAGGAAAACTTCCATCGTATTTTTATTGATGGTCTTTGGCAAAGGTGACAGGAAGGCGATGGATGCGTCAGTCCTCAGAAAATTGACATGGGTTTCTCAAGAAACAAGACCTAGAACTTCCAAGTATGTAGGATGCTTGACAATGGCATATGACCATTTATTTCGGCTTTGAAATTCCTTCTCTTTTGCTCTGTAGGCTTGATGAAAGATTTCTAAGAGTTTTGCCAAAACTACCCCTAAACTTGTACCAATACTAGTATTAATGATGACCCCAAAGATGCTACACATTTCAGTCCTTTTGGTATCTTGTTCCTTTGCATTTGGAAACATCCTACAAATTTTACCATCATTATTTAAAGATTATTATTTTGTTGTATTAGTTTTCTTAAGGATCTACTTGTGATTCGGGTTGCCAGTGTCTGCTTTTGTAGCACACACAGAGGGTGCCAAAAAAATGTATACCAATTTTAAGAAAGGGAAAAACTGTATCAAACTTGTTATACTCATTATATACCAATAAGAATAGATGAACTCAAGTCACGTTTGACTTCTGCAACTACAAGAGGTGCTCAGAGTGGTAACCATCAGCATCCAGACACTTTCTGCTTACGGTGAACTCAAAGTAATACATAGATAACATCACTTAAAATATGTATACCTTTTTTTGGCATTCCCAGTATTCAAAGCATCCCCAAGAAAGGGCTGAGTGCACTGAGAATTCAAGGAACCTGTGCTTGGCTGTGCTCATTAGATGATAAGGAAACCCATTAACGGTTGCAGATTTGTAAAATGCTTTGAAATTGTACTCATGAATTTTTTTTATATTTATAAGAGACAATTTTGCATGTCTTCTTCTACCCCTAAAACCAATGAAAAATTAAAAGATATGAATATGGTTTTTTTAAAAAGATAAGGTCTCAAATGATCTTATTTTTATTGTTACTGCACCTTCTCTCCCTTTCATTCATCATCTTTCTTTGCATTATAGTCTCTGCTTTATGGTTCCATAGAATCAACTCCAAAAAGTGTTTTGTGCAAGCATCACATGCTCCTCCTTTTCTATTGTTGGTCAAACTCTACTTTGGGGCAAGAGCTTTTTTTTTTTTTCCTTGCTTTAATGTAATTTGTCACATAAGACAATTCAGAGGATAACTCTGCTTTGGCCTAATTCTTCTGCATTCTGCTAGTTCTTAAATGTGAGTTGGTAATAAAATTTTCAAGCTGAATCTGACCTCAGAGATTGTCTAATCTAACTTCCCTTATTTTACAGATGTGACCCTGAGGCCTAGACAGGTGACATGCACTGCCTGACAGTTGTTTTGAATTCTTCTCAGTGTGATCAATCAGTTTTCTATCCTGTGGAATAAGATTTTCCTGTTTTCCCCGACCCTTGGCCTTTACGAAGGTCTCCTTTGTTCCATTTACCATGACCTTTTCAGGACACGTCTCTCTGGATACACACATCCTCCTCCCCCTTCCATGACGTCTGTCTAGCTCCATCATTTTGTGTAAGGGATGATTTGGCCCTTGACATCAGATCTTCCCATTTTCTGCCTTGAACAAATCTACTAAACAGAGAAGCAGTCGTTGTATAATTAATGCCCCACTTCTTCTGATAGTAGAACCTAGAAATGTTTTCTGGGTGTGTGTCCTCATATCATAGGGCTCCCAGCCATTCCATTTCCATATCTTATTCTTGTGAGCCAGGAACAAACTCATACGCTGACATCAGACACCAAGAAACTTAGTGCAAATTTTGTCCTATTTCCTTCTGTTAATGTCCAATGGCACCAGTTATAGTGTATCCCTTCGGCTTTATTTTCATGTCATTTTTCCCCCATATTCTTTCTGTTCAAAGTATGTGGCAAGAACATGACTGGCCCAAATCCCATGCATATGTCATCAGTAAAATCCCATTCCTTGGCTTTCTTTTGTGGTTTTTGCATTTTGCTTTGTTGACTCTTGCTTCAGATTCTCTGGGTTGTCAGTTCTGCACGGGGAACCTAAACACCAATTCATTTATTTACATGGGAGACATAAAATACCCAGAATCGCATCCCCTTTCTTGGATAGACCTGACTAAACTCCTACTCCTGGTCCCTTGACTCACTTTTGTCTAGACTGCGCCGCACAAGTTTCCTAAGCATGTTACTCCTTGCTGTCAGATTTCAGTCCAATGGAGTAAAGCACAGCATTCTTTGTCCACATGCTGGGCCTGGAGCACTATCCTGGTCACCCTGATAGGGCTTTGCCAGCACCCAGCATGTGATGTGAAATAAGAGACCTTTACTGTGTTTATTTAAGTGGATCTATTTTAACGTCAAACTTCCTAGCAACATTTTTTCCAATGAATATTGGGGTTGCTTATTCTAAACTTTGCTTGATTTCTCCCATTTTATATATTAGCTTCCCTCCCAAAGAGTCTTCTCATTTTTGACTCCTTCATCTCCTACTTTTAAGGCCTCATCCCAAGTTTATCAAATACACAACTATTTCTGGCTGTAGTATGTTGTAATGCCAGTAGTCTCCAGTGTTGAATAGTTATGCACTGTATAACAATGATTGGGTCAACAACAGACTGCGTTAGTCCCATAAGATTATAACACTGTATTTTTACGGTACATTTTCTATGTTTAGAAATGTATAGATAGGCTGGGCGCAGTAGCTCAAGCCTGTAATCCCAGCACTTTGGGAGGCCGTGGTGAGAGGATTGCCGAGCCCACGGGTTCAAGACCAGCCCGGGCACCTCATCTCTACAATAAATCAAAAAATTAGCTGGGCGTGGTAGCACAAGCCTGTAGTCTCAGCTACTTGGAAGACTGAGGTGGAAGGATTGCCTGAGCCCAGCAGGTCGACGCTGGGGTCGTCATGAGCAGACCACTGCTTTCCAGCTTGGGTGATGGAATGAGAGTCCAACTCAAAAAAAAAAAAAATGTGTATATACATAGACACTTAACTGTTCTGTCCCAGTTGCTTAGAGTATTCAGTATAGCAACATGTTATAGAGGTTTGTAACCTAGGTGTGTAATAGGCTACACTATCTAGGTTTGTGTAAGTGCACTCTGTAATGTTTACACCATGATATAACATTGGGACCATGGGAAGGGTGAGTTGCCGAGAGACCCATCACAGAAGAAGTCTAGGCACTGGCGAACCCATCACAGAGGAGGGCTAGTCACTGGGGCACCCATCCCAGAGAAGGTCCAGTCATTGGAGCACCATCACAGAGGAGAGCCAGTCACTGAGGCACCCATCCCAGAGGAAGGCCATTGCCTAATGACACACGTCTCAGAAACCTTCCCTGTTTTTAAGTGATGAATGACTGTATTTTCTTTCTTTCTTTCTTTTCTTTTCTTTTCTTTCTTTCTTTCTTTGTTTCTGAGTCAGAGTTTTACTCTGTTGCTCAGGCTGGAGTACAGTGGCATGATCACAGCTTACTGCGACCTTGACCTCCTGTGCTCAGGTGATCCTTCTGCCTCAGCCTCCCCAGTACCTGGGACTACAGGTGCATGCCACCACACCCAGCTAATTTCTTGTATTTTTGTAGAGAGGAGGTCTCACTATGTTGCCTAGCCTGGTCTTGAACTCCTGGGCTCAAGTGATTCTCTTTGCCTCGGCCTCCCAAAGTGTTAGGACGACAGGCATGAACCATCACACCCAGCCTCCGCATTTGCCTTTACAATGAACCTTTGCCAGCTCTCCTAGTTTCATGTTGCCCTTCTTATCTTGATTACTATTCCCTACAGACCCCTCTCTGTCCTCCCTCTCGATGGAAATCCAGGGATAAAGAGTGTGGTCTCAAGTGTCATGGCACAACAGCAACCTTATCCCCCACTTATCTAGTTTCCAAAGCATGTGTCTACTCTCCATCAGCAACTCAGAACACCTCACAGAAAGGCCACAGATCCCTGTGCTGGCCATTGTCTGCTATTCCTGGTTCCCATCCTCCATCCAGCTTCCAATATGCCTGGCACAGAGACATGCCATTTACACTGGGGATCCTGCTGGCCCTTCAGCCTTGTCCACTTGATCAGAAGCCAAGGACCTGGACCACGAGGGCTTGGTTCCGGGTAGTTTTATTCACAATCACTAGGAAAACTCAGTCCCATGCAGTCTGTTTCTGCACTGGCCGCAAATCCGCTGTCAGGGAATTTTCCAGCACATGACTCAGTTGCTGATACCAGATCACATGTGAGAAGTGCCCCAAAGATCCACTGTGAATGCACCCATGGCATTTTGGAACTCAGTCATGTTTTCCATGGTCTTACAGCTAATTATATAGCGGCTCCTCCCCTTCTCTGCTCCCTCGGGAGTTGGACTTTCTGGGATGCAGAGACCCTGACTTACTCGTCTCTATCTTGCTTACGGCACCGTGCCCTAAAAGGAGTGGAATAAGATGTCTACATCAGGAATTTCACAAGTGGATTTATGGAACTGTGATTGAGAACAAGCAGGCTCTTTCAGGAGGGGTGGAGACTCATTAGGGGAGCCAAAGAACTTTCTGCTGCCGTGAGAAGTTTGAAAATCTGTTCTGGAATTCTTACAGCAAGGGATGCGTTGTCTTTTGAAATAGGGTTTCAAAAGTTGCTGGACAGCATGTTTTGAATCAATCGTCTTAGGATATGCACGGGACTCTCAGGCAGTGACCGCTGTGGTGAAGTAAAAAGAGCCGCAGTGACTTGCTTCATCCTCCCCTGTAGGGAGTGCCCTACATAGGACCGAGTTTTGTTCCAAGAGTGTGTTTGTAAGTCCAATCTGTTTGTAAGTCCAACAAAGTTAGCCTAGGTGCCCAACTAACACGATCAGCTATACAGTACCAGCCATGTTACCACTGCTTTTACACTTGCTTCCAGACATCCTGGGCTTGAAAAAATCACAATGTACACCAGACACGTGCACTAACTTACATGATTGGACATGCGAACGCGTGTTCGCATCTTTGAAGGTTTGCAACTTAAAGGTTTGTATGTAGGGGATTGATTGTATTCCTTTTTCTATCTTGGATTCCTCCAAGTTCTCCGTTTCAGTTTTTCCTCTTAGGGGAACTTTCAACCCTGTTTAATAAGGAGAGAGGAAATATGAGAGGGAGAGAAAAACTATCATAGGGAGAGGTATGGCATTCTGAAGAATGTGTCATTTGGGGGAAATATATTGGAGTGCAGTTTTGCATTTTCTGAGCAGAAATAATCTTGTTTTTCTTGAAGGATGATTAAAATTGCCACAGCAGGAATACAAAGAGAAAGATTCGACATTCAGTCTCAGACTTCTAGAATAGGACTTCCAGGTCTTCAGAAAAACATGTGTTCTGAAAGACAAGCTTTGTGGAGAGAGAATGTTTTTTCCTGTCTTTTTAAAAAAAAGTATAGAAATGTGGGGTACAAGTTAGGATTAGCTACACAAGTAGGCTGTGTGCAGGTGAAGTTTGGACCTCCAATTGGCCCTCTTTTTCCCAGGTTTAGGACCTGATGAACACTAAGTATTCAGTTCTTAGTGATAGATCCCTAAGTATGATGGTCTCCAGCTCCATCGAATTTGGTGTGAATTCCATGATTTTGTTCTTCTTTATGGCTACATAATATTCCACATTTTCTTTACGCAGTCCGCTTTTGATGGGCGATGGGGTTGGTTCCATGCTTTTGCTACTGTGAATAGTGCAGCTATAAACATGCATGTATAGGTGTCTTTTTGGTAGAACGATCCGTGTTCTTCTAGTATATTCCCAGGAGAGGGATTGCGGATCGTATGGAAGGTCAGTTTTTAGTTCTCTTAGGGATCGTCACAGTGCCTATCGAGAGCCATCCTGGGGGACTAGATTAAACTAAATGGCAAGGAGTGTCTGACAAAGGGTAGATGATTGCTGTGTGTGGCAGGCTAGGTAGGCCAGAGTCACAGGGATAAAAGTATTCACCAAGGCAGTTATGAATTAAGAAAAGTAAGTTTATTAAAGGGAAGATACATTGTGAATAGCACAATGGGCAGGATAGTAGTGAGAGTGTCTGCTGTCTGCAGAGGCAGAGGCTGGAGGGGTGTTTTTATAAGAGGGGTCCAGTGTGGGCCAGGGAACTGTCTTTGGGGAAGGAAATTTCCAGAGGAAATTTCCAGAGGTTTGCGAAATGTCTGACTGATGGTGGTATTTTCTTTCTTCAAGATAAGGATAGTTAACAGCAGTAGTTAACTAGCCACAAATGGCTAACTACTTTTTGTTTACTGCAAATGTTTTACAGCTGCCTCACCAGCTTTTCCAGCTTTTGCTGTTACCGGTAAGTTTCTTTGTATGTTCGTAAAATCTCATCCTGAGATTTTTTGTATGTTCGTAAAATCTCATCCTGAGATTTCCTTCCTCAATTTACCCAATTGCTGCTGGCCTGATCAGGTCTCGTATTCCTCCACAGTGGAGTGTATGAAAGAGAAGAAGGGGATGCAGGGAGTGAGCCATGTCCTGACCACTCCTCTTGGGGCTGATGGCCAGAGAAAGGAGCCATGGTGAATAGGTGTACCCCAAAGTAAAGGGATTTGTGGCCTGCCCTGCTCTGGATCGCTTAAGAGGATGGTATTGTTAAGCTAAAAACCCCAGCGGGGACCGGGCTTGGTGGCTCAGCCTGTAACACCAGCACTTTGGGAGGCTGAGGCGAGTGGATTGTCTGAGCCTGAGGGTTCGAGACCAGCCCAGGCAACTTAGCGAGATGTTGTCTCTACAATAAATAAAATATTAGCCTAGCATGGTTGTGCACGCCTATAGTTCTGGCTACTTGGAAGGTTGAGGTGGAAGAATCACCAGAGCCCAGCAGGTTGATGCTGTGTGGCTGTGAGCATGAGACTCCAGCTCAAAAAATAAATAAATAAAATCCTAGCAAGGCCTCCAAAATGTTAGATTAGACCCACTGGGGGTCTGATTTGTGATTTGGTGTCAATCAAAAGGTACAAAGAATTGCACAGAAATTAGACTTGAAAATATAGTTTATTTAAAAGGTAAGTAAAAGAAAGAGAGAGAGAGAGAGAGAGAGAGAGGAGATTTCCCTTCCCAAGATAGGAGAGGGGGCCAAAGCTTAGGAAACATGGCAACCATAGCTCAAAAAATACATGGCCTGGGCAGTGCTTAACAAAACAATGGCAAATGGTTGCTTGAATCTGAATGCTTTTAAACCTTCCCTTTAATGATGGGGACAAGTCATTAAAGTGACTGAGTGGTAGTCTGTTCTACCATCACGAAGAGGACAGGTAAGCACAGATACTGACATCAGGTGATGGACAGCAGGCAGATGGGTGGGTCAGTCATATGATTGTTGCCATGTTGATGGGGTCTGTGTCATGAAGGTCATGAAGGACTGATTAGCTTAATTTTGTTTACAAAACAAGCTGGGAAGGGGGTTGTCCTTGATTAGAGGGCAAGCAAGGTCATGTTAAGATAATATGACAGAACTAGGCAGTGTCAAGATGGCTATTCACTGGCTATATCAACTCCATCTTGGCCCTTTCAGTAACATCTGCCAGCTGGCACATCGGTCATGGTGCATCCCTGAAGGAGAAGTTCCGTGACAGATGGGCCTGAGGCAGCTCTTAGCTCTCCACGGCCTGTGGAAGATGTGTAGGGAGGGGACTGGAGGCCCTTAAGTGCCTCACTGAGGAAATCCAGGAATTCTGGGAAGACATAGGACTCTCTGAAGCCTGAGGTCAGGATGAAGAAGTTGCAGATTACGAGAAAATGGCCAGAACACTGCAGCCAGTTGATGGGTGACAGGATGCTGTCCCCAGTGGGCAGATGGATATGCCTGCTGAATCTCAGCAGTCACCAGCATAGGGCACAGGCCAGATCATGACTGCAGCAGAGGGCTGGACCCTGGAAGGAAGATGAAAAGAGAGAGAGAGAGAGAGAGAGAGTGAGAGAGAGAGAGAGAGAGAGTGAGAGAGCGCAGCTAGCAGAGAGAGCTGTCATTAGTCAGGGAGGTCATTGGCTCACTTAATCCGTTTATTGTAGAATATCTGTTTGAAGTAAATAGAGGATTTTGTGTGTATGTGTGTCTGAAGAGCTGAGACTTTTGAAGTTTAGAGTAATTTGCCCAAGTTCATTCAGGGGCTAATAGACTCAGGGCTACATTCACCATTCACCTTCAACAGTTCAGCCCAGATGCTTAATATCAGCTTCTCTGCTTCTTTGAAGTTTTTTATTTTTTTTCTGGCTTCTACTTTTAAATGTCTCATTTAATTTCAAAAGATGCTCATCATTCTTCTAAGGTACATGCTCCAGACAAAGTGCAGTGTGGTTTGGCCCTGCGGTAACGACTCAATCAATCACCTTTTAATAAAAATGTTGTAGTAATCTCACATGGAAAATTCCATACAGTAGAAACTTGGCTATTGGGGAAAGCCCTGATTAGTTCTTCCAGTTGATTTTATGACTCTTCCATTTGGAGCTTTATTGGATTTACATTTAGACTTCAAACTATGTTTAACTGTTATTTGATAATATAGTACTACTTAATTTTCACATTCATAACAATTCCTTTATTTTCATTTTCTTTCTTTTGCCTATGGTCAGAGTCTGTGATAAAAATCTTATTCTGATACCTATATTTTCCTCATTAATTAACCAAAACAAAAAAAGTTCTACCTATGTGACACAGTGGTCCCAAATCTGAGAGGGCTTGCCCACGATGTTTACCTACTCCAAAGAAGTCACACGGAGGTCCAGCAGGGAGAGACATTAAAACTTACGGAAGCACTGATGGTGACTGGTCGGCGAAGAATCCATGCCTTGGCACGGTACAACCAGCAGTTTTATAATCAAAGCAAGTAAACTAATCATTCAAATTTCTACACAGTGTTTACAACGACATTGTTTAAGACTGATGCCTACATTATCTTTAGGTTTGCTTGCTCACCTGCATCCCATGACTCATTACTGGGAATATGTGTATCCATCAGAGACCAGCCTTGGCCAGAGGTGTGTCTAGATGATACCTCACAACCTACAAGAAACTTAATTTTTTTAAAAATCAAGATTTTTTCATCATTTGTGTCCCCTAACTTTTCTTGACAGTTAAAAATATGTGCACATTTGTAGACTTCCAGTGTCTTTTTTACATGTAAGAAGCTTGGAAGTTGCCATTTCATCCTAACAACAAGTAAAAAGCTTAACAGACTGAAAAACCAATAGCTCTTTTTGGTCTTGAGAGGGGATGACACAGGGCAAACTGCCACCTCCAAGACTGGAGTGACAGGTAAATACGAGGAATCAGCAGCTTGCTGAAATGGAGACTCACCCACATGTGAAAGCTGTCATGGTACCAGCGTCAGGTAACCTGAATGGTAATTGATGGCTTGCTAGAGGTTCAGTATGGACAACTCTGACGGTTAAACACTTCAGGAGGACCTGGCCCTAGGGGGATCTCCACAGTATTGTGCGATTTTTCTCCAAGAGCTTGTCCAGATTCCTACAGTAAATATTGAAGTAAAATCTCCTTGTGTTTCCACACAGAAAGGAGGAAAAGGAGCCATTTTAAAACATGCCAGAGTACATTTCTCCTTAGCAATGCTCACACTCAGGAGAAATTAGTTAACCAGAGCCTAATTGACCTGGCGGAAAGGAAATACCCAGCCCCAATCACTTCTAGTCTTTCATGTGGGAGAAGGAAAATATCCAACTCTAGTCACTCACTCTAGCCATCCTGTACCACCTAAGAGGGAAGGAAACAAACAAACAAGAACAACAACAGCAAAAAGAAGCGAGGAGCACTTGTGAAGTTCACAGCCCACAGGTACAAGCTCACTAAAAGACTGAGACCTAATCATAGGACTATGGAACATTGCTCCCATCTGCGGGAGTCCAGCTCCAGCAAGACCAGAGATTCCTGGAGGTGGGCCAGCGTCAGCGACTAGGGGGGAGAAAGAAAGGAGGGAGAAAGAAAGTGGATTCCTGTTCAAGGTTGAGCAGAAGTCGTTTATTGAGTGTTATCCAAGGGCTTTTATCCCCAAACTCTGCAAAGTCATCATCACAGGACACAAAAGTTAGCATGTGCCTTTCACATGAACAGGTCCAGGTGCACACAGAACACCCCCTACTCTCAAGCAGATGTATTCTTTCAAACATGAGGAAGAACAACCACTGGTTTTTTCCCCAAACCAGTTTCTATGTGTCCTTAATTGTTTTACAATTACATAAACTTAAAATAACATCACTCAATGCCTTAAACCCAGAACTACCATAATGAATTATTAACTTCTACTATTCTGTGCTAATTCAAATTAGTTTCTATTAAAACAATTGCTGCTATGGTTATACTCTCCTAACACCAGTTGGCCTAATTCAGACTTCACTGGTCCCCTAAATCAAACTAAACTAGCCACACTTCTACCATAAAATGGTTACCTAAATTTTCTTCAATCTATATAAACTATTTCCTAAAACCTATATCTATAAATTTCTAAAATCACATCAAGAGAACCTGTGACCTGCACTAAGGCTTCTTAGTGTGACTCAAAGTTGAACTTAAATTGTTTAAAGGCAAAAACCGCAAACCGTGGAAATTGGGAACAATAGACTCCCAAGTTAGCTGTGTTCGTTCTGGTTTCAGAGTCCTCTGTTAGAGCCAGCAGGAGCCTTTTCTGGTTGCAGTGCCAAGTGGAAAAGGAGGGAGGGAAAGGGGTCAACAGCCCCCAAACACATCCTAGTGGTCTCGGGGTCAACTGCCCTTCCTGATCCCTAACACTCAGTGGGCCTCCATGGCCGGCTCCCAACACAGGTAGAGCTGGTAACAGGCTGAGTCCAGGCTTCAGCTGACTGTGCACAATGTGGGCTTCTCAGGGGATTGAGAGTATGGCTTCCTTTTGGTTTTCTGGAGGGAGCAGTGGCCCTGGGACAGAGTAGAGCTCCAGCTGTGCAGAACTAAAGGAAGTGTGTCTAGTGGGCATCCATAGAGGGTCAAATTGGAGAGAGCCTCAGCCCTTCCCACTCTTCTCTCTGGGGAAGGGCCTGAAGAGCAGCATCTAATAGAGAGGTTACAAGGCAGCCCAGACACCACTAAGCATATACGATCTTTCCATCAGAAGAATGAAAACTTGAACTTTGGAATGTTCACCCAGCATTGGCTTATGAAGACCTTTAGTGGTGAGATAAAGAGGGCCAGGAAACCCTTAGACTCAGGATCATCTTGTTCCACAGGGCCTGGCTCTCCAAGGAAAACTCAGTTATCCCCAGCCCAAGGCAACACAGAAAGGTCCTGTCAGAGAATGGGTGTCCCATGGCAGAGGCCAGGGTTCAAACTTAGTAGTATGGGTATGCAGGGAAGCCCCAATCTCAAGAGATTCCAGGGAAACCTGAAGCCCTCAGAAAGTTTCTTTCTCCAGAACTCACATCCCTGCCGAGTCCCATTAGTG
>CAUYQG010023666.1:0-22811 GCA_963574415.1 Tarsius wallacei | reverse complement strand
TAACATTTAGAAATTTAATAATAAAGTTTAATAATAAAAATTTAAGTCTAGCTTTCAAAGAACCTTTGGAACTGGGAATATGCAAGTCATTAAACCTAGTTTCAGGACTATTTGTCCTGAAATATTTGTTTTGTTTTGTTTCTTCTGAGTTGGAGTCTCCCTCCGTCGCCCAGACTGGAGCGCAGCGGCCGCTCCCGGCCACGCAGCCTCGACCTGCTGGGCTCCGGTGATCCTTCCGCCTCTGCCTTCCGAGGAGCCGGAACTACAGGCGCACGCCACCACACCCAGCTGGTTTTTGATTTATTGTGGAGATGAGGTCTCTGGGTGATCTTGCTCTTTGGCCTCTTTCTCCATGGCTGCTGCCTCCCCAGTCCCAGCCCTGCCATTTGCCTGCAGGATGCCCTAAGTTGGCCTTCCCGGTGGCCTCTGAGACTGAGCATGTCCAGAACGGATCAGTGTCTTCCCTGAAAACCAATCCCGCCTCCCAACCACTTCCTCTGAGTCGCGGGGTCTAGAACAGAGAGGATCACTTATTTCTGACAGTTCCCCTGGGTCTCCCTCCCCGCCCCCCGCATGCATTCCGTTGGCTGCTGTGTGGAATGGCCCTCGCGTGCGCCTCTCCCTTGAGTCCCTCTGATGTCACCTTACTGATTGCTGGCGGCTTCCTGCTGGGACGGAAGCTGCTGGATCCTCCCCATTTCTGGTTATCTTCCGCTCAGCACATCTCTGCGGCCTCCCCAGATCAATCATTCTGGTGCTCAGCTGGGGTCACCTCACTTCTCCACGCAGGAAGCCTCAGCCATTCCCGTCCTTACTGAGTAAATAAAGTCCGTGCTCTGTACTTTGGGTTCTGGGCCCTTACGACTTGGGCCTCGCCTGAACCTTCACTGCCAGGAGCCTGTGCCATCGTAGCAGGAGAAAGTCAGGTTCATTCCCCTGAACATGTCCACCTTCTCATCTTCCTGTGTGTTGCTTTCTCTTTTCTTTTAGCTTGGCCTGGTAAAAACTTCTCCATCCTTCAAGGCCTTTCTCCACTGATACCCTCCCCATGAAGACCCCTTTGACTTCCTCCAACAGGTGATTGACTCAAAGCTCTATTTTTCCTTTTTTTGCTTATTATATTTGTCTTTGAAGAGACAAGAGGTGGCTCAGATGAGGGTCTCTCTGCTCATCGAGTTTGGCTTCTATACCACCCTGTTCCTCTGCGTGGCCTACGGAGCCT
This sequence comes from Tarsius wallacei, assembly GCA_963574415.1. NCBI lineage: Eukaryota > Metazoa > Chordata > Mammalia > Primates > Tarsiidae > Tarsius > Tarsius wallacei. Next base: position 21,589 of record CAUYQG010023666.1, on the reverse strand, counting down.
CGTGCTGCCGTCACCTGAAACCTTGGACAAAATAGCAAGGAGGTCAGCAGCCAAAGAGAAAAGAAGCAAGATGAACTGAAATGGATTGCTCGAGAGTTGGCAGGAGCCCAAGATGACAGCATCTAGAAGTGAGAGTCCCTGTAAGCCTGCTTTTCCCCACAGAAGTGGAGGATGACTAAAGCTTCCTGTGTTGTATGAAAAATAAAATTACCTTTGAATCAGGGTGATTGTTTCGTCTTCTGAAGTGTATGTTTTTTATTTTTTATTTTTTTTGAGTCAGGGGTCTCACTCTGTCACCCAGGTTGGAGTGCATGCCACCATTACAGCTCATGCAGCCTCTGCCTCGACCTCCCAGACTTGGGCAATCCTTCTGCTTCAGCCTCCTGAGTAGATGGGACTACAGGCACATGGCACCATGTCCGGTTCATTTGTTCATTTTTTTATTTTTTGTAGAGATGAGGTCTCCCTATGTTGCCCGGGCTGGTCTTGAACTCCGGGACTCAAGCAATCCTCCTGCCTCGGCCTCCCAAAATGCTGGGATTACAGGCGTGAGCCACAGTGCCCAGCTGAGAGGTATATGTTCTTTGAGGGTAAGGATGAGTGACTGTCTGGTCTACCATGGACCTTGACTCCCATGAATCAAATTTTTAAAATTGACTTGAAATCATAAACAATGGTTGTAAGAAGAAGATGGTAACCATGGTTTTACAACTCAGGGATAATCCTTTTAAAAATATGAAGAAAAAAAAGTAGACTGTGAAGGTTTGTCCTGTGGTTGTCAAGGAACCCATGGTTTTAGGAGAGCTAAACTCTAGGGGAGTGTTGGCCCCTACTGATTACGGTTTTGGTGCCAATACTGTTGGATTTCTCAAAGAATGTGAATGTTTGGGTCTTTAAAATCATTTGTTTGTGGAATTGTGGGTTGGCCTGAGCAGTCAGCTGTGGGGAACTAACTTTGGATTTTGATAAATGACTTTTGTGGGCAGTTTGGGTAACCCTGCTACCCTCTGTTTGTATATTTTGGAAGGTCTGTCCTTGAAAGATATGATTATGTGTAATTCTAACAAATAGATTAGAGGGTTTTTTTTGTTTTGTTTTGTTTTGTTTTTTGTCTTTTGGATTTAATGAACCTATTTACAAGAGGAACCCTAGATGTTTCTTTGGAAGGTCCAACTGCACAAACATATGGACTAACTTGGATGGATTTAGAGTCTATAATACTCAGTGATCTACCACAGAAACAAAGAACTGGGTACCACATGTTCTCACTCATAAGTGGACCCTGAACATTTACCATAATACTATAAGAAATGGATTGGCAGGACACTACCAGGGGTGGTGGTAGGGGAGGGCACATAACATTCATAAGAGTACCTGATCTCAAACCAGGCAAAGTGGGAACCAAAGAAATGGTGACCAAACTTTACCTGTACGATGACCACTTGTCTGCCTGATCCTGAATTGTACCCCACATCTTTAAAATAAAATTTAAAAATTTTTTTAAAGATCTAACCAATTGATATTGCACGATGAGAATCCTCTCCCTGAATTCCCTCATTCACAGGAAAATCACGTTAAAACTCACCGTATGCACATTCCTTTTCTTTGGACATGTGGAGACATCATAAGAAATAAAACAACGGTTTGAACTGGAAGCAGCAGAATCCAGCTTTCCCTCCCCAAGGCCAGACTGTCTTAACAGAAAAGGACATGGCCCCCCAAACCCACACCATGCCCATCAGCAGCAAATACAAAAAGATATCCTCACTCTAGTAGGTCAGCTGTTTTTTATTCTTATACTATACTCATACTTAGTATATTCTTATACTTTGTTTTGGTGTCATAAAGACAAACATACAAGCAAGCAAACAGAATTACTTTATTCATATATTTCTCTCTCTTTCCCTCTCCTCCCCCCACCCCCATTCTCTCTTTCTCTTTGTAGGTGTTTCTATCTCATAAATTTGACCTTATAACTGCATGTTTTGAGAACTGCATACTCGCTGTGTTTCTCCCTTCCTGTCTGCCAGTTCCTGGTCTGTTTTGCTTGTTCCTTTCCTAGCTACACCTCCCAACATGACCCTGCCCGACCTGGTCCTCGGACGTATTTGTTGTCTGTCTCCACCACGGTCATTCCATCCAATCCCACGACTATACAAGTTTCCATGGCTCCATCTCAGGTACCCAGATCTGCATATCCCGTGGAGCCCTTGAATCACCCACCTAGATGACTGATAGGCACTGAAAGTTTCAACATTATTCCGAATTGATCCCCCTTCCCTCTTTCCACCCTCCCCACTCAACATGGACACCCCCTTTCTGTTCCTGCCCCTTCCCGCCTTCACTTATGGCAATTCCATTCTTTTGGTGACCTCAGCCAAGAGTGGGAACCTCTTTCACTCTTGTGGGTCCACTCCTGGCTGAGGTCACACATGTGTCCCATGAGGCTACCACTATTGCCCCGGCTGCCACATGCCCACGTTGAGACCTCTGGCCTGGATTTTGGCTACGGTGTCCTTCCCAAACAGTCTCCCTGCCTTCTCCTCTGCCCCTTTCAGTTTATTCTTTATTAAGAAGCCTCTGTGATCCTGTTGAGAAAATAGAGCAGAGGTGTCACAAATTCATGGAGAGTCAGAGTCTAACCATGTCCCCAAAACCTTGGTGGTTTGATTCCCAGCTCCTGCTCTGATCTCGTCTCTGCTTGGACCTGTGTCCCACTGCCCATCTGCATCCCCTGAGTGAACCACAGCTACTGCTTCTCAGAGTCACCCATCCCCTGGCCTACCACTGAAGTCGTTGCTACCTTTGCCATCTTGGTGGACCATCCCATAGGTGCCAAGGACTTCCTACCTATCTGAGGGTCACTTGGGTATGGGCAGGGGGTATCAGGCAACCGTGGATCACCTCCTCATCCCCCAACAGATTCTCCATGAGTTCTCCAAGGGCTATCAGCAGGTTGAGCCCCTATGCCCCCAGAGCTAACCACTCATGTGTTTTTCCTTCCTTGTTTCATCTCTCAACTTCCTGACTAGATTTTGTGGAGTTGCCTCCGTGGTCAACTACACTTGGTTTTGAGAACTGCATACTTGTCTCAGGGACTGTTTTATCATGGGAGTACTTACCTACAGGAATGAGACTCAGTTAAAACCTCTCTGGCTGCTTATTTAAAATGAAACTCCAGCCATTGTCTCTGTACTTCATAGACTCCTGTTCTATTTTGTTTCTTTTTTAGTACTTGTTGCTCTTTAAATAACTATTTTGCTTATTTATTTTGTTGACTGTCTCTCTTTCCTACCAGAATGTGACATGGGTGGTAATGTCAGTTTTGCTCACTGCTGGTTATGCAAATCCTACAAAAGTGTCTGGCATACAGCAGACATTCAGTAAATGCTTTGTGAGTCCTCTGTTATCACAAAGCGAGACATTTCAAACAGGTACAACATTACAGAATCCTTGGACTTGGAGGAGAACTCAGAAGGGACTGCGTGCAGTTTCCTTCTCAGTGCAGAAATCCTGGGATAACATCCCTGACAAATAATCAATCCTTCTTCCTCTTCTTGAGCTTTTCCTAGTGATAGATTTGCCACTTCACGCAGTCCATTCCTCTGTTAAAGAGCTCACTTAGCTCAATTCAACAAGTATTTCTACGAGACTATTGACTCCCATGCAGGGAGGTTGACAGCGCCTGCAGCTCCCAGAGGGACTGCTCAGTCCCTCTCTGCTGTTCAGAGAGCTGCAGTGGCACCTGAGAGGGGTTTTCTGGGCTTAGGGGAAGGGTTCCCAGCCCTACTGAGAAGTCTCCTGGAAGCAGCTCACTGTGGATATGAGGAGGTTTTCAGGCAGACTGATTTCTACCAGTAGTGAGCCTGGGACCCTAAGAGGTACCAGCTTGGATATGCAGCCAATACTGTGGATGAACACGCAGAAAGACGGAAAGAACCTGAGACTTTGAAGACGTCAGAGAATGCTTAGGTCCATCAGTCATGAAGCAGGCCCTGCCTCAAGGCGTACAGTCAGAGGAGTCACTAAGTTTCCTTAGTTTAGTTCAGGTTTTTTGCATCCTAAAGGCCACAAAGTTAACATGCGGGAAGAAGACTGCAGATGTATTCCCAGGGATTAAGCCAATAATGATAGAATTTCTGATATCATGACATGTGTTACGAAGGTTGCTGTCCGAAGGCACCCTCTGACTCTCATTACAATGAATTATGGCTCTTATCAACCCCTTTTGGATGTATTAAATAAATGCAAAGTAGAAAAATAGAAAGAGTAGTTTCATTTTTTTTCCCCAATAGATCAACTAAGTTTACTTATACTGGTATTACTTCCACATAAGTAAAGTACATATGTTACATAAATTTTAGAATAGGCCAGGCATAGTCACTCATACCAGTAATCTTAGTACTTTGGGAAGCTGAAGTGGGAGGATAACTTGAGCACAGGAATTCAAGACTAGACTGGTCAATATAGTCAGACCCCGTTTCTATTCATTAATCAATTAATTAATTAATTTTAGAATAATCTGCTCCTTAGTATATAAACTTATTTTGCCTCCGTTACAGATTACCAATTATCTCTACATTTTGCATTTTTTTAGTTTAAATCTACTTTGCACTTGATTTTATAGGAACAAAGTGTTCCTATCAGTCACAAAGAAATATAGCTATTTATTTATTTATTTATTTATTTATTTATTTTTGAGTTGAAGTCTCACTCTGTCACCCAGACTGGAGTGCAGTGGCACGTTCTGGTCACCGCAGCCTCAACCTGCTGGGCCCCAGTGATCCTTCCGCCTCAGCCTTCCAAGTAGTCGGAACTACAGGTGCGCACTACTACGCCCGGCTAGTTGTTTTTTTAAAAATTATTGTAGAGATGAGGTCTCGCCAAGTTGCCCAGACAGGTCTCGAACCCGCGGGCTCAGGCGATCCACTCACCTCGGCCTCCCAAAGCACGGGATTACAGACTGAGCCACCGAGCCCGGCTGAAATATAGTTATCTAATACAATCCAAGAAACTCAAGGACACAGATTATAATTTAAAATTGAAACAGATGTTTCAGGCTGTAGTGTCCAGTACTTAAGTTGGTAACTATGACTTGATTTTATTGCCTTGAGTCAAAGACACATGAACTATGTGTACCTAGCTAGAAAATTGATCCTGGCATTACTTTAAAAAATTTGTCTTCAATATCACTATGGACCTTCAGTCTTTTTTCTTTTTTTTAGGTGAAATGGAAGTTTCAAATTGGGACACAGAGTCTGACCCTGAAACAGGCTGTTGAGGTTCAAACCCTCTTGAACAAAACCCACACGTTTTGTAGCCAGATTCTTCGTGATCTTCGAACTTTAAGCCCCATGATTCACCACACATACATGAATTAAAACTAGTCAGCTTATTCCTAATAAGTGAGCAGTTTGCACATCTTTTCCAGGCATTGTTGGAAAAATAGAAGACAAAGAAAATAAATAGGCTCATGAATGAGATAGCTAGAGGTAGACTGAAATATTTGCGTGCCTTTTCCACAATTTCTTCTCCACCACCACTCCTCTCCATTAGCTCTGTACAACACATTTTTTTGGGGGGGGGGAAGCAATTACATTTTAGAGGCCACATTTAAGTGTGTGTTATGTGTAACGAACGATGGCAGGTAAGAGAGGAGAGGCATCTACAGCAGACTTGGGGAAGTTTCAGTCGTTGAACTATGCACAGCCGTGGCTGGGGCTGAAAACAGCAGGAAGATAAGATGCCTGGTGCAGAACCAGCCAGCCTGCAGGCATTCCCCATCTTAGGAAAACACTTTAATTAATATGTAAAACAGCAGTGGGGAGAGAAGCAAGGTTAATTTCAAAACCACATCACTACGGGTTATGAAACCTTGGGAAACTTCTAGGAGCTCCTGCTTAAAGGCGCCAAAGTGCTTTCATGTGTGAGCAGCTTCTCAGGTGCTCAAAAGCCCCTTGATTCGTGCCCCCTATGGTGGCATTCCTCTGTGGGTGCTGAAACACTCGGCCTCCGAGGGGCAGGCTGTTGTTTTTCACTCACAACGCCTCCTCCTCCGTTTTTGCTGGAAGCAGCGTCTGGAAGAGGAAGAGCTATCTGGTTTCCTCTCCACTTTCTCGCTGCCCTCTTAGCTGCTGGCTGCCTTTGGAATGTGTGACACAGGCTGTCTTCTGCCGATCAGGAAAATGTTCTGTGCTTGCCTGGGGTGAGACTGCAGCTCGTTTCCGGGGCTGAGGTCTGAAATCCCGACCTGCACAGAGCGTATCAAATACTTGCTGTGCCAAGGATCAGCATAGAACGAGACCGCTGGAGTCTCCAAGGTCAGAAAAGTGAAGAAACAGCGGATGGGTCTTTTCCTACGTTGAACTGAAACAGCATCATTCGGTGCTTGAAAAATGAGCACAACGGAAGAATGTGCAGGCCCCCATGGTGGCTCTCGCCTGTAATCCTAGCACTGTGTTAGGCTGAGGCAAGAGGATTGCTTGAGCTCAGGAGTTCGAGACCTGCCTAGGCAACATGGCGAGACTGCATCTCTACAAACAAACAAAAATGAAAAATTATCCAGGTAGGGTGGCTCGTGGGTATAGTCTCAGCTACTCAGAAGGCTAATGTGGGATGATTGTTTGACCCAAGGAGTTTGAGGCTGTGGTGAGCTGTGATCCTGCCACTGCATTCCAGCCTGGGTGGCAGAGTGAGACCCTGAATCAAAAAACAAAAACATGCAGCTTCCTAAACATGTGCCGACGTGTAAATACACGTGTGCCCTCAATTCTTGGCTCTCTTTTTCGCAATATTGTGCAGATTCCTCTCTTGCCTTTCTCTCTTCCTCTTTTCCTTCTTTCTCTCTCCCTTCTTCTCTCTCTTTCTTTCACACACACACACATACACACACACACATACATGCACACACACACCTAGGAGCTTCCCCCCTCTGTCAGGAATACTGAACCACAGGTGATCCCATGTCGTCTAATGTGTGCATTGCTTTTGCACTCAGATGATCTGGCCATTGGAGAAGACTGCATTTGGGAGTCTTATCTGGACGCATCTCTCCTCCATCTCCAAGATCGACCCCCACCTCAGGGTTCCACACCAACCACCTGAGATTTGCACCTCTCCCCATGTCCCCACCCCCAAGACAATTGTCCCTGGCATCTGCCTGATCATCTCTCAGCATTCCCTGGGCTCCCGACCCCACCACCCTCTGCGGAAACATCTCATCAGCCCTCCCAACAGCAGATCTAAGATCATTCTGGCTCCAGTGTCTCCAGGAGCCTCTGCACCGTAGCTGCCAGGTAGGTGGGCGTGCTCCCTGCTCCCTGTCCTCTTCATGCTCTGGTCGCCCACATTATTCTTCTGGGCCACGCTTTCTCAACTCATTCAGCCAATACAAGGATGCATTTTAGTTTCAGTCTTTCCAATATTTCCTCCAAGGCTTTGTTTTCAATCATTTTCCCATCTTGGATAGAGTTTTGTGTTGTTTCCAATATGGTGCCCATCCAACGGCCAGATCTTCACCTCTAGCCCAGCTCACCCCTCTGTGACCCAGACTCTCGTTGCCAACTGTTTCATGCTCGTGTATAAATGACAGGTGACTCTGCACATCTGTGTGTCTAGCAGTCCATTCCACCGTGGAGCACTCCCAGGCTTGAACAGGATACCCTCCTCTGTAGCTTCAAATTGCCTCTTTCTTGCTAACATCAAGAGGGTGTCTTTTCTCACACATAAATAAGCACAGAACAAAACTAGATACAGCCTCAAAGAAAATGTCTGTACCATAGAGTTTTTGATTGTAAAATAATTGTTTGCTTGTGATTAAAAATGTTTTTTGGTTACTTTTTAATGAAAATAGCTCAAAACTCTCTTGTTTTTTCTGTGTTATAGTTAAAGGTCAGGCAAAAACAAATGGGAATCTATTGGACCCTGAAACTTTAAACTTCATGGATTGATCTAGAATACTGCTTTTCAAGTTGAGTGTGCATCAGACCCACCTAGATCACTTGTGAGCAGATGTCATGGAGCGCCGCCTTCCAGAGTTTCTATGGCTGAGAATTTGCATTTCTGGCAAGGTCCCCAGTGGTCCTGATGCTGCCGTTCCGGGAGCCCTATTCGAGAACCCCTGCCCTCGAGCATCAGGCACTGCTGGACCAGGTCTCTGGTGATATCTACCCCCTCCTCATCTTCTCCATGTTGACGCAACACAGGGGGCTCCCAGCCTTCCCAGGCTAATGTCTTCCTTAGAGTTAGTAATTTCAGAAAGAGATTTTCCAACATGCAGACTACTTTTCCAAAATATGACTCTGACCCTACATGGGTCACATGTTTACCCCTGGACCAGTCACTCAGATACCTTGTGAGTTAACCTGATTCTCCAGCCTGGGTCACATCACTACCCATGTGGTGAGCAGGGGACAGAGGATGGTAATTGATGGACAGCACTCTTGCCCACCCCTCAGTCAGAATCCTATGTAAAGGAAGGAATGCAGGGCCAACAAGATGTTATATATGTGTGTGAGTGCACATACATACACACACATGAGGGGGGACCCCCCAGAAACCAGAATTATCTTTTGGAGGGTGGGCCCCTTGTAGTACAGATTTCCTCTACTAGGTAAGTGTTCTAGGAACCCACAGGCATCAGCGTATCTGCTAGCATTGTTGTGAGAGCCTGCAGTCAGCTTCAGGGGAATTTTTTTTGGAGATTCTTTCACCGTGTTTGCCCATTTCATGATGGGTAATTTATGAGCACACCAGCCCACACCACACTGGGTGATCAGCAGTTTTGACCCAGAACAGCATTACCCCTGTGACCCACCCTCTCTCTTCACCCGATCTCACCTTTTGTTTGCCAGATGAAAAAAAAGTCCTCAAAGAGAAACATTTTGCCCATGTGGAAGAGGTGAAACAAAAAAAGGCAGAAACATTAAAAGGCATCAAAACTGACGCGTTCAAAAGCCGTTTTGAGCAGTGGAAAAAGCATCCCCACAGGTGTATTGCATCCAAAGGAGAGTCCTTTGAAGGTAACTGAAGTTTAAACATGTAAGAATGCATAATTTTTTATAAATAAATTCTGGCTTTTTTTGAGGGGGTCCTCTCATCTATATATATGATTATATATATTCTATCTACTATCTGTCATCTATCTATGTATCTGTTTATCATCTATCTATGTATCTATCATCTATCTATCAATATATCTATATATCTATCCCTCTATCATCTATGTACCTATCTATGTATGTATGTATCTATCTATTGTCTATCTATGTATCTATCTTTCTATATATCTATTTATCTATTACCTATCTCTCTAACCATCGTCTATCTGTCTTTCTACCTACCTACTTGTTGAGCTGGACAGGGTACTTGATCTCTTTGAACCATTTGAAGCTCAATTTATCTAGATATTTGCTTCAATAACATCTAGGTTCAGGATCATTGTGTGGATGAGAAATCTCATGGACTTCCAGCAGCCAGCACACTGCCATCCACATCAACAATGTGGAATAAATGACAGCTGGACAGCAAAGGAAGACCGCTTCATCCCTGTTGGTCTGCCTCCCTTTGCCATGTAAGGTGGCCAGTGGGGTTTCTGACACCAGACAGGTAGAGCCAAATTGAAGATCCCCACCTTATCATCTGTCCCCACCCATCTCTGACTCGTTGGCCAGCGACTACAACCATGCCATCTGCTCAGGCCAACATGGAGTTTCTCCATTGGAAAATGAAGCACGTGTTTAAGAAACGCGCATCAAATACCTGCATCCCTTCGGTGAGAGAAGTTGGGATGTAAAGATGCTCCTTCCTGCTGCTAGGGTTTGCTTTTGTGGGGTTCTGACTACGTGTTCCTCGTGGAAGGCTTCTCCAGGCTTCGGGTGTTCACAGATCTCCAAGGGTGCTGTGAGGTTAACATTTCCTTCTTTGAGCTGATGATCACAGCTCTGTCATTCTCTCTTGTGGGTCTCGCCTCTGAGCTCCCACATGGAGAGCGCCTCAACGGAGCTTCTATTAGGGTAATTAGGGCACTCAGTTTTATAGAAGGCGGATAAGTTAACTAACTACCCACCTTCCCTGCTCCTTGATTGCAGGCTCGCATTAACCACAGAAACCTGAAGGATAGTGATCAGGAAAGTCACAATAATAAGTAACTATTATTTACTGAGTTGGTGATGTGCTAGGCAAGATTCTCTTTTCATTACATTTTCACCAAGCCTGCGCGGTGGATACTCAATTTTACAGATGAGGAAACTAAGACCCTGCAAAATAAATGCCTCCTCTAACACGTAGCAACACACAGCTGGCAGAGTGGGACTTCCCAAGAGTCCCCACCAGCTACCACGGCTGCCAGTCCGTGAATGCAGACCTTCTGTGTACCGGCACTGTTCTTTGGACCTGGATCGAATTCCTCCCATGAAGTCCTGGGGAACGTTAAGTTGTTGATGTTGTTGTTGTTCTAAATTGGATTACATATAAATTCTCTCTCCCTCCAATATTCGGTGAGATGTTGGCAGCCCAGGAAGACTCATTGCCTAATTGTTGCCATGGGTGATTTTCTCAAATTACTGCTCTGGGCCTGGAGCCATCACAGCGATTCCCCACACTGAAGAGATGGCTTTGTTAGGGCAAAGGCAACCTCAGGTAATCCACAGCTCAACTCACCTCCGGTCTTAAGCATCACATTAATTTCAGAGGTTGCCTAAGGAAAGGCCGACCCTTCTGTTTTCTTTGGGAGTGGCAAGGGAACAGCTCAGCTGGAGGGCGAGGAAGGCCCGGCCCTTGTCCCTGCCCTCATGCCTGCCCTCACCCCCGCTCTGCTTTCACCAAGCAGGGGATGCATTTGGGATGGGCAAGGGCTCTCTAAACAACAAGAGTCCTGGTCCGATGTCAATGGCAAGCACGTGACTTAGGACAGCCCAAAGATTAAAACACCGGGCTTCAGATCGCAAGAAGTCCTATCACCACCGATCAGGAAACTTATCAGTACCACCTCCTTTCTTGGCATACATTTATGGACTTGACCTACATTTTCATGGTTTAAAAAAGTTTTTTAAAAATTACAATGCAGGCCTTCCCTGCAATTCTGCTGTTGACCCTCGATGAAATAAACAAAGCTGGTGAACAAATGCATGAGTGCTCTGAACTTCATTAAATCAAGCGTGTGAGAATAAAATAATGACAGGTATGTAGTCTCATTTCTGTTGGAAGTTCACTTGAACTTCTTCAAAATTTGGGACTAGCTGGAAGGCAGTCCTGATTTAGGGAGAAGATGAGTCCCACAGTTTGGGGTACGTGAAAACTAAATGGAAAGACGTTATTAACCTCTCTGAGAAGGTTTCAGACAGCTCCACCATAACCCTGGTGCTGTGTGCCTGTGACTTGTGAAGAGAAAGACTACTTTGATCTGAGCGGTCCGGTTGAATAATGGTTGCATCGGATGAGGTTGTTTCAGCCTCCCCTGGGGGAGGACAAATCGGAGGTTATATCGGTGATGCAAGCCTTTCTGTCTGGCCCCCTAGTTTCTTCCTCTTTGGGGGGCGAGGGTGTAGGTACTACCCAGGGAGAGGGGAAACCCATCACCATTTGACTGGGTGTTGAATTTAAGAACCCCTGGGGGGAAAGAGGAGACCTTATGATTGAATTTTGCCTATTAATGAAAGTTCATATAAATCAATACTCACATAGCTCTTATATGAATAAAATATTGTACCTGGAGGCAGGAGGATGTGATATGTTTTACTATCTTCATTAATCTGCAAATTTGCTGTTGAAGGCTGAGGCCACAGATCACTGTCAAGGAAAGACATTCCCTCCTGTATCTGTTTTCCCAGGTCAAGAAATGGCTCTTTCTTTAGTAGGACGACTTTATTTTAGCTGACAAACATCTGACTTCACCTTTTGTGAGATTTCCAGAGTGACTTAGGCATAGGTCCGTTTAGAGGCTGGCAAAGTGCTTGAGCCGTCTCTTACGGCGATTCCTAGCCAGCGTTCTGCATTTTATAATTAATGATATTTTACTCAGCCGTAGGCCAAATCCGTTACAATGAGAAAGACCCATGTGGTGGCAACATAGTCGCTGACTAGATCCACAAACACACGGGCTAGGCTATTTTCTGGGTTCACCACCCGGGCTTTACAAATAGGAGAAATGCCAACACTTCGCCTAGGCCTTTGGTGAGACACTTATCCTGAACTCTGGAAGGTTCTATCCGTTCAATATTTTGGTTTGTTCCAATCCAGCAGTGTTCATGACCTACTTTGACAGGTATTCAGGATGTGCAATAAGGTGGTTTTTCTTTTAAACTATCTTATCAACCAAGCAGATTCTTCCCTGTGACCATCTGCTGAGTTCTGCAGCCCTCAGCTGTTCCTGGAGCTGGAAAAAAAAATTCTACTGTGAAAAAAAATCAATGTACTTCTCTTATAGAGGCAGAGATTTAATATGTTACAGAAATAGATGCTGTAGCAATACCAAAATTGATAACCCTGATTATATCTCCATTTGATTGAGGGATCTTAGGGCAAATGAAATATGGCACGATTTACGATCAGATCATTCTGGCCATTATTGTAATAACCAACTCTGTAATTTTAGAAAGAAGAATAAATTCAGAGCATTTTTATGCCGCAAAAGATTTCAGACATCCTTCGTGTAGGTGATGTCTTGTTTGGAGACTATTTTCCTGGTGTTTTTGAAACTGTGGTTCTGTTTGTAGTTTCAAAAATAAGAGCTTTGAATTTGGCTATGTTTGGGGTTCAGCAAATTAGTGCAGTTTGTTCTGGTTTTTATTTGAGGTTCTGCCTGGGACAAGTCCCGGGAATTAATGCCATGTTTGTGAACAGGGCCCACTTTCATCTGAGCACGGAAATAACAGGAAAAGCCAGCGTTGGCAGAAAGCCTCCCCAGTCACCCCCCGCACTGCTGCCTTCACACCCGCCACTCTGCACTGGCCCTGGAGGTGAGAGGCCGGTTTCTCTGGTCTAAACGTATGGGGTGAGCCTAGGGAAAGACAGCAAGGGTGTCAGTCAGTGGACACCTTACAGAGAGCAAGAAGCCCGATCTCCGTTCCTTATCCCAGCATGTGTGTTGGAGGGACCCAGACACACAGCCACCAGCACTGGGTCTGCCTTGGGAGCTCTGTGGGGTCTCTGACACTGATGAGAGGGGGTGGGTCAGTGTCAGCCAGCCTCTTGAGTGCCAGGCAATGTGCTAGGCCCTTCCACAAATGTGAACTCAGCTAGTGGCTGCAAGATCCCTGCTCTAGGTGATATTGCTTCTGGTTTTTGTTTTTGTCTGTGTTTTTTGTAGAGACAGGGTCTGGCTATGTTGCCCAGGTGGGTCTGAAACTCTCTGCCTCAAGTGATCCCTCCTGGCTCGGCCTCCTAAAACACTGGGATTATAGGTGTGAGCCACCACGTCTGGCCTTCAAATGCAGTCTCAGAAAGGACTCACCTCTGAAAGGCACATGGCTATAAGTGCTAGAGTTACTGTGACCGAACGCTCTCTGACTTTCCAGCTGTTCTGCACTCTATCTTGCGGCCTCCATAAAAACAGGTAGCTGGTAGCATATAAATTGCCAACTTCAGCATTTTTAGCAAGCCAAACATCTGTGAAAACCACAGTCGTGTAATTATAAAAATCCCATGTAGGTATAAATATTTTAACACGGTGAAACCAAAGAACAGCAACCGCTTTTATTTGAATATAGCCATATTACAGGCCACGCGATGTTTTCATCAAACATAATCATTATATCTAGTAAGCCTGTTATTTTTTGGAAACAACTTCCCTCCTGCTTGCTTGAAGAATGACTTTTTCTGGATAAAAAATAGACGATGGCGTTCCAATCTTGTTTTTCTGTTCACTAGACACGGGCTGACCTATGGGCGTGGGGAACGTTACACATTTACCATCACTTCACTAAGCCTCCTTCACCTCATGCCCATGGGTGTAGATAAGGTGCATCACTGTTCATCCAACATGGCGAACGCTGATGCTCAATGAGCGACTCCCCTGTGACCTAGGTATGACATGAAATGCATTTAAATCTCTACTTTTCATTTGCTCTGGGTTAAATCAAGCAGCCAGCTAGAATATGCTTCCAACACAGCATATGAATAAAATAAAGTATTTACAGCAGCTGTGATTGTTAATTTCAGTATACCGTGAAACTCTTAAGAGTGTGGCTTGCTGTAGATTTGTTTTTTCTTTTGGGGGCTTATTTGTGTGTGTGTGTGTGTGTGTGTGTGTGTGTGTGTGTGTGTGTGTGTTTAATGGAAGAACGATGTTTTCTGTTTTTACTTTCTTTTTTAAATTTTATTTTGTGGTTTAGACTCTTAGGTTTTCCTATTAGTTTTACCCCACTTAAAATTCTAACTCATCTTCCTTAGCTGTGTCTTAATATATCATTACAGTGACCCTTTAAATGAACAGAATGATCCCTTTGAACCGTGGAATCTGTGAATGACCTTTTGAAATACACACACACTCTGGTGCAATGCAGCCAGCAAAAACCAAACAAATTGACAGCCAAATAAAAAGTGATTGGTTCAATTGAGGTACACCTGCCAAATCAGGGCTGCCTGCAGGGAAATTCTTACATATTTTCCTAAGTGACTGTTATGTAAAATATCGAGGCTGCGTGTATCTGTAAGCAATCATTGCTCTGATATTTAAAGAGCTCGTTCTTTTATTTTTTCCTTTCCGGAATGGAGAAATCAAGAGACCGGGGTTTACATATTGAAAACAAGCAACCAAACCAAACAGTGGCTTATTCTTTAAAGTACACAGAGCAAAGGCTATCAGTGGCAGATGTAACCAAGAGCTGGCTCTACGCAGACTAAGAGGAGATTATGAAAACAAAAATCTCTTCCACTGAAATAATTACCTTTCATTCCTGAGCCAGGAGTTGTACTTAACGGTCTTCATTTGCACACATTTTAAGTGTAAATGATGCTGAGAAATGCTACTCTGGAAACCGAGGCTATTGCTTCGTAGATTTGGTGGGAGAGCGACTGAAAGTCCATCCTTTTCCCTCAAAGTCCTGCTGGGATCCGCCCTCGCGGGGCAGTGCTGACCGGTCCTTTCCTCTGTATTTCTGAAATCCACAAGATTGTGTTATCAATGCAGCAACACCTTGGCAGCCGGCTCAGCTCTTTCTCTTCAGCTGATAACCTGGGTGAACAAAGGCTGGCTCCATCCAGGGTTCCTAGTTGAAAACCTGAATAACAAAACATAGAGTGCTTTTGATGAATTCTGTTCCGTATTGCCTATCTTCCCTGGCACACTACCTACTGAAAGCGTTTCGGGAGTAGGGGGACTTTATGTCTGTCTCCTTTTCCTCCACAGCCCCCAGCAGGATGATGGGTCAATCACGAATGACGGATGGTTGGATGAATGTGGGAAGGTGCCCAAGTGATTGCACTGTGATTTTTAAAGTTTATTCAGATATTTGGAAGAAGATCATAGACGCTCTCCCACAGATAGTAAAGCCTCATTCTTGAGCCAACTAGTCAAAGGCGATCAAGGCCATCTATAAAATTGCTTCAGTGTCATGCCCAACGCCATTTCACGGTGAATGCCACCCCACTCAAGGTTTGCTGTGCATTTCGGACGGCAGGGCTGACCTCTGAGGACTGTGAAGGTAGTTGTTTGTTATTGCTTGGTTTTTAAAGTCTGACCCTGGTTGGAGTCAATCTGTGTTCTAACAACTCTGCGCTCTTTTAGAGGGGAACATGGTGGACGAGTGTCGCAAAGGTAGCCAGATATGTCCGGATGAGACCTCTAGACCTTCCAAAATCCCATGGCTAGCCCTTTATCAAAGGTCCTTGACAGAATAACACCAAGGAGTTAAGGACTCATTAACGCAGGTATTGCCAGTTCACCTTTTTACCCTAACAAACAAGGTCCTGCTTTGGAATCTCTGAACAATTTCTGCAAATTATACACAAAGCACTATTTTTCTTCTTCTGCAAAAGTAGTAGTCTGTCTCTCTCTCTCTCTCTTACTAATTTTTATAAAGTTTTATTGAGAACTGTTAAATATTCAATCCCTGCTGTGTGAGAGACCAGCTATGATCTCTAAGCATAAAACTGAATTTCAGTGTAGTTACAAGAATAATCTTTAACCCTGGTGATTAATACTGTGAGGATATATTTCTGTTTAACTAATGTTTTTATGAGGATGGTATTATCGTATTAAGAAATAGATTGGTATGAATAATTATTATTTGTGTGTATATACTGGGGGTGCAAAAAATGTATACACATCTTAAGAGTTGTTATCAGCTGGGCTCGGTGGCTCAGACTGTAATCCCGCGCTTTGGGAGGCTGAGGTGAGTGGATTGCCTGAGCCCGCGGGTTCGAGACCCGCCTGGGCAACTTGGTAAACCTCATCTCTACAACAAATCAAAAATTAGCCGGGCGTGGTTACGCGCGCCTGTAGTTCCAGCTACTCGGAAGGCTGAGGCAGAAGGATTGCCGGTGTCCAGCAGGTCGAGGCTGCAGTGGCCGGGAGCGGCCACTGCACTCCAGTCTGGGCAACAGAGTGAGACTCCAACTCAAAAAAAAAAAAGAGTTGTTATCTATAGAGCTTTTAGTTCACCAATCAGAAGTGTCGGGACCCTGATGGTAACCACTTTGAACACCTCTCATAATTGCAGAAGTCAAATGTGACTTGTATTCATTTTTTGCTGTTGATATATATTGAGAATTACAATTTTAATGCAGTTCTTTTTTCTTTCTTAAAATGCATGTGCTTTTTTGGGCACCCTCTGTATATGTTTTGTATATGTGATACAACATACACATGATGTAGGTACTACATGTGTTTGTGTGTGTATGCTCATGCGTGCACCCACATGTATTTAGACTTTTTGACTATGGTCTGTTTCTTTGCAAAACACATGTTTTTTCTTTTTTTTTTTCTTTTCATCCCAAGAAAATATTTATCTTGAAAAAGTGCACTGGAAATACTTAGGTTGTTGATTCAAAATAATTATCCCTGGAAAAAGCATGATTTCTGTTCAGCTCACAGTGTTACTTGGTTCCTTCCCATGCCCTAAGGAACTATATTTATAAAAGGATTTTGTCCTTTTGCCCTTTCCATAATTCACCATCAACCGTGAGTCAAATTGCAGGAACAATTGGGGCTGTTTTCCGGAGTCAATAGAACTTGCTGTATTGCCTTTGAGCTTACGGGGTTTCTTTACTTTCTTCTTTTCCAAAGTTCGTCTGTCCTAAGATCCTGATCATATTAATCATCAGAGTCCCTCAGCTGTTACTTCCACGATCAGTTTTAAAATCAGCATGCCGAAATAGATATTTTGAGTTAGATTCTGTTGTGTTGTCCTGTTTATTTTATGAAAGGACATTCTCATTTTTGAATTATAATTCAATCACAGTTGGCTAATAAATGTATACTAAGTAATATTATGACTTCTTAGGAAAATGAGCTCGGCCTTTGAAATGAAGCACATTTTCTCTGCAGAAAATGCAAACAAAACAAGACCCAAAACAAACCTCCCTTAGAGGATTACCAAATATCTACTGTGTTACTCCCCCGGAAGCTTCTGTTTCTCCAGCTCTACTATCTTCCTGGTTACAATGTAACCTAATTAAAAATAGGCCCACGTCCTCTGGGTCACCTCTCATGCTGGTTTCCTCCAGGAGGCTGGGAGGACACAGGAACGGATGGCCCAGTGTCATCTGCCAACTTTGGTCTCTAGGTGCTTGGAGCCACCTCAATCAGGTTCCCTGGTAGAACTTGCCCTGGCATAACCCCTAGGCTGACTGAGGTCGTCCTGAAGGGTCCAGGATGGTGGAACTTCACATAATTGCAGGAAGGAAAGGTCCCTAACGTGTGTGCACATGTGCCATGAAGGCTTCATGGCAGGTGCTTCTTATATGAGGGAAGAATCCCTCAAAAACGGAATTTACTTATAAAATCGTGTATTTATTCTGATGTGGTTAAATGTCAGTCCCTTTCAAAGTACTCTTCACTTGATGCAATACACCCATCGAGATGCTTTTTTCACTGCTCAAAACTGCTTTTCAATTCCTCAATTTTAATGCCTTTTAGTGTTTCTGCCATTGTTTGTTTCATCTCTTCCACATGAGCAAAATGCTCTCCTTTGAGGACTTTTACCATCTGGGGAACAAAAAAAAGAGTCATTTAGGGGGTGAGATCAGGTGACTAGGGAGAGTGGGGCACAGGGGTCATGTTGCTTTTGGTCAAAAACAGCTGAACACTCAGCGTAGCGTGGGCAGGTGAGCCCATAAATCACCCTTCGGTGTTGAAAGAATCTCAAAAACAAACACCAACAATTCACTGAAGCCAAACGCAGCCTCCCCCAACACTAGCTGGTCCACGGATGCTGATGGGTTCCTAGAACACTTACTTAGCTGGGAAATCCTGCGTGACAAGGGGCCCGACCTCCAAAAAATAGTTCCCTTTTTTTTTTTTTTTTTTTTGCCCCCCACCTCATACATCATCTCAATGAATCTTCACTCCAGCTCTGGGACATCCCACCTTGGTGGGCGGCAAGATTCAGAGAGGTAAAGTAGTTTGAGGAGATAGGAAGGGGTGAGGTGGACAGGAACTCAGGTGAGCATCAGCCCACCCTGCTGGAACTTTCCTCTGGTCCCAGCAGATTTTCCTTCTGTAGCAGGGAGGTTCTAGCTTGGTCCTCCATCACCATGGCCTCAGAACGGTAGGCTCTTGAAGGGGTTTCTTTTAGCTCTCTGCTCTTCCCCTCTCACAGATGCTTGGAGCTCTAGCAGTCACTTACCCGTATCCCTATTTGGTGTTAATCCTTAAGGATACGCATGTCCTGCACATTGTCGCCACCCATGTGTTCATTCTTGTTACTTCTCACCCCCCTTCAAGTAATTGGTCACTTTCAATGGATCACTGGGGAAGAATTTCCAGTTTCAAAGACATGTGATTCCCTGGAATGAATGACCTCTGCTCTACAAAAATGATAATAAAAATAATGATCATCATTATTATTCATAGCAACGGCATTATGAATTGAATAATGTCCCCTCCAAGTTGGTGTGCTGAAATTCCTAACCCCCAGGACCTCAGACTGTGACCGTATTTGGAGATCAGGTCTTTGCAGAGGTGTACAAAGATACATGCGGAGAGAAAAGATGAGGTGAGAGACACAGGGGGGAGATGGTCGTCTACATCCAAGGAGAGAGGCTGGAACAGGGCTGCCCTTCCAGCTTCAGAAGGAACCAGCCCTGCCAACACCCTGATCTTGGACTTCTGACCCCCGGAACCATGAGGTAATACATGTCTGTTGTTTAAGCCACCCAGTCTGGGGTGCTCTGTTGTGGCAGCCTTAGTAATGTAAAAAAAAACAGCAAAAGCTTTAAAAATGTACAGAAGTCATAGACTGAATGCCTTTACCATACACACAGTGTGCTTTTAATGTAGCATCCCACTTAAATGTTCTTGAAAACTTACTTTTACCAAATAGTACTAAGATTTAAAGATTAAAACCTTGCCAAAGACCAGATAGCTATTGGTGAGAAACCCAGTGTTCAAGCCCACACCTTTGCCTGCAAAGTCATCCCCTTACACCATCACAGTGTAAAATTCTCCTCTAGGATAAAAAAGGTCCTCACTGAGCCCTCTGTGTCCCCCCTATAAACTGTCCCTCTGCCTAAAATGTCAACAACGTCATCAGAACAACAATACTTTTTTTTACATCAGAATAATATTGGGGGATATTAAATTAAGTAGGGGTTCTCGTATTCCCAGTCTCCACAAAGCAGAACAATCTTTTGGAAGGAAGAAGGTCATCTCACTCGTAAGGCATTGCCTTGAGATGAGGAACAAAAACTGTTGCTAACTTTGGCAACAGTGGATTTTGAGCCTGAACAAAAGTCAGAGTGGTACCATGAAATGTCCTTTCATTAATGGATAGGTCACTACACAACACACAACAAAATGTAGCTTCAGAATAAGCCTGATGGCTGGGCATCGTGGCCCGGGATCCCAGCATCTTGGGAAGTCAAGGCTGGAGGATTGCCTGAGGCAAGGAGATTGCGACTGCAGTGAGCTATGATTTTGCCACTGCCCTCCAGCCTAGGCAACAGAGTGAGTGAGACCCACTGCCTCGAAACAACCACAAAAAGAATGTGCCTGGCTCCTGACCTGCGGGTTGGCAGTAGTGAATTTGTAAGTGGCAGATCTCTAAGGATTTAGGTGGAACATGGAAGATCTTTGCTGCCCCCACCCCCTCACCAAGGCAACTGGAAAAGGTATTTTACCCTTGGCAGACCTAGACTTTGTTTGCCAGTGGAGGCAGATTGGAGAGGGGCTTTGAAAATCAAATGTTATCGGTGATGTAGTATACATTTTGGTGAACCCATGCTAATAATAAACCTTTCAGTCGGGTGTGGTGGCTCACGCCTGTCATCCCAGCACTTTGGGAAGTGGGAGTGAGAGGATTGCATGAGCGCAGGGGTTTGAGAACAGCCTGAGCAACATGGCGAGACCCAGTCTCTACAATAAATAAAAAAATTAGCCGGGTATGGTGGCACATGCCTGTAGTTCCAGCTATTTGGAAGGCCTAGGTGGAAGGATCACCTGAGCCCCGCAGGTCGAGGTTGTGGTGGACGTGAGCATGCCACTATACTCCAGCCTGGGCGACAGAGTAAGACTCTGACCCAAAAAATAAACAAAAAGAAAAACAACAACAACAACAAAACACCCTTTCAATTAGATCTGATCTGAGTTAAACTGTGTTCTTTTTCAGTGAGTTTCTCTGACTTGCTTTTTCTTATTGTTCCATATTTATTGCTTTGTCTAGGACTTTCTGATCTTACAAAGGCTTGAAAACAGAATAGATGTTTAGTATTTATATAGCTAACAAATAGCACTTTTCCCTAAAATTGTTTAAAGTCCAAACTCAACTAGCAAGAGAGGGCTTCTCATTTTTGGAAGCATTGCCTGAATCAGATTAATCGATTGTCATTCCTGTCAGTCTTGTGGAATTCTTATACTAACGGGGTAAAATAAATGGTGAGTCCTGAGGTTACTTTCATCCTCATGACATATTTCTTCCATTTGACTTGATATTTTTGAATTTTTTGCATAATAAGAGTTGGAATCTCTGCCTCCCCCCTACAACATTTTGGTGAAAATATGGCTGTTCTTACGAATTGGTCTGTCCATTTAAACAATTGTTCTTTCTCAACAGTTAAGATTCAAAACTGAGAACAGACACATGCTTCAGCAGCCAGAGAATACAGTGGAAAAGCAGGAAGCTGTGGAGTCCTGTGGAAGAGCCCACCTCCTGGGATGCAGATGATTGTAAGCGACATCATGGATGGTACCCATCCAATAAGTGGTAAGCACTCTACCTATGAATGCAAGTTTTCCTCTATCAGTGGACTTGACTATGACCATGGAATCTGTACATACAATGTTGGAACAAAAAGGAATCACCTCGCTGTGGCCAAGTGCCAGATTTTATGGGAGAGAAACCTAGAGCTGAGGGAGACACAGCAACTTGTCCAAGGTCCCAAGAAAAGTCAACATTGGGATGATAAACCAAGTCTCCTGAGCATTATCGCACTG
>CAUYQG010023664.1:0-10767 GCA_963574415.1 Tarsius wallacei | reverse complement strand
GCCCTCTTCTCTGATGTTTGTCAATGTGACTGGCCCTCCTTTGTGATGGGTGCCTAAGTGATTGGCTTACCTGTGTGATCCCTGCCCCAGTGACTGACTCTCCTCTGTGATCAGTGCCCCAGTGACAGGCCTTCATATACGATGGGTGCCTCAGTACTAGCAGTCCTCTGAAATGGTTGTCACAGTGACTGGGCCTCCTCTATAATGAGTGTGTTGGAGACTGGTCCTCCTCTGTGATTGGTGACTCAATGACTGGCCAACCTCAGGGACAAGTGCCCCAGTGACAAGCCCTCTTCTGTGATGTGTCACCTAGTAACTGGGTCTCCTTCAAAATGGGTGCCCCAGTGACTAGTCCCCCTCTCTGATGGGTGCCCCAGTGACTGGCTGTCCTCTGTGATGGATGTCCCAGGGATTGGGCCTCCTGCAAATTGGTTGACATGTTTCTGTCCCTCCTCTCTTTTCAGTGCCACAATGACAAGCCCTTCTCTGTGATGTGTGTCCCAGTGACTAGAACTCCTCTGTGAATGGTGCCCCCATGACTGGCCTGCTTCTATGTTGGGATCCTCTGTGATTGGCCCTCCTTTGTATGGATACTCCAGTGACTGCCTCATTTCTGTGTTGGGTGCACCAGTGACTGGCCCTCCTCTTTGATGACTGTTCCAGTGTGTGTCCCTCCACTATAATTGTTGTCCCAGTGAAAAGCTCTCTGCAAAGGTTTTTCTAGTGCCTGGCTGGCCCTGCTCTGTAATGGGTGTCCAAGTGACTTGGCCTCCTCTGTGATGTTGGCCCCAATGACTGACTCTCTTCTGCAGTGGTTGCCCCAGTGACAGACTTTCCTCTTTGAAGGATGTCCCAGTGACTGATTCACTTCTGTAATGGTTGTCCCAGTGATAGGCCCTCCTCCATAATGGGTGCCCAGATGACGGGCCCTCCTTTGCATTGGGAGTTCCAGTGACTGCACCTTCTCCATAATGGGTGCCCCAGTGACTAGCCCACATCTGTAATGGGTGTGCCAGTGACTGGTCCTCTTCCCAAATGGGTGTCCCATTGACTTGCCTTCCTCTGTGATGGGTGCCCCAGTGATTGGCTTTCCTCTACAACGTGGGCCCCAGTTACTGACTCTCCTCTGTGATGTGTACCACAGTCACTAGCCCTCCTCCATGAGGGAAGCCCCAGAGACTAGTCCTATGTGATGCGTGCCTCAGTGACTACTTGTCCTCTATGAGGGATACCCCAATGACTGATCTTCGTCTGTGATTGGTGCCTAAGTCTCTAGGCCTCCTTTGTGATCGATGGCCCAGTAAGCAGCGCACCTCTATTATCAATGCCTCAGTGATTGTCCCTTCTTCTAATGGGTGTCCCAGTGACTGAACCTCCTGTGTGATAGTTGGCTCAGTGACTGTCCCTTCTCTGTGTTATGTGCCTCAGTGTCTGCTCTTCTGTGTGATGGGAGCCCAAGAGACTAGCCATTCTCTGTGATGGGTGTCCCAGTGACTGGGGCTCTTCCTAATGAGTGCCCCAGTGAATGGCACTCCTCTGTGATGGGTGCCCCGGTGAGTATCCCTCCTCTGTAAATGATATCACAGTAATTAGGCCTTCTCTGTGATGGATGCCCCAGTGACAGGACCTCTTATGTAATCCAAGCTGCAGTGATTGAGTTTACTCTTAATGGTTGTCCCAGTGACTCGCATTTCTCTGTGATGGGTGAATCAGTGACTGGCCCTATTCTGTACTGGGTCCCTCAGTGACTGGCTCTTCTGTGCGAAAGATGCCCCAATGATTGACTCTCCTTTGTGATGTGTGCCATAGTGACTGGCCTTCTTCTGAGATGGGTGCCATATTGACTGGTGCTCCTTTATAATATTTTCCCCACTGTCAGGTGCTCTTTTGTGATCATTGCCTTAGTGAGTGACTTTCCTCTTGATGGTTGGCCCAGTGACTGGGCCTCCTCCATAATGGGCCATCCAGTTACTGTCCCTCTTCTGTGATTGGTGAACCCAATGACTAGTCCTCCTCTGTGGTGGGTGTCCCAGGGACAGGTCCCTCTCTGTGATCAGTGCCTCAGTGATTCTGCCTCCTCCATAATGGGTGTTCCTGTGATTGGGCCTCCTCTGTGATTGGTGCCTGAGTGACTACTTTTTCTCCACAGTGTTTGCACCAGTAACTTAGCCCTTTTCTGTGGTGGGTGTCCCACTTACTGGGCCTCCTCCATAATGGGTGCGCCGCTTACTGGTCCTCTTTCATCATGAGTGTCCAGTGACTTGGCCTCCTCTGTAATTGGTTTCCCGGTTTCTGGGCCTCCCCTGTGATTGGTGTCCCAGTGACAAGACCATCTCTGTGATGAGTGCCCCAGTGATTGGGCCTCCTCTGGTTGGCAGCCCCAGGGACTGACCATTCTCTGTGATCAGTGCTCCAGTGATTGGCTCTCTTTCTAATGGATGTCAGAGTGACTGGGCCTCCTCTGTGATGGGTGTCTCAGTGACTGAAGCACCTCTGTGATAGGTGCCTCAGTGATTGCGTCTCCTTTGTAAAGGGTGGCCAAGTGACTAGCACCCCCTTCTCTTTGGTGGTTGACCAAAATAACGGGCCCTCCTACTAATGGGTGCCCAAGTAAATAGCCCTCCTCTGTGATGTGTGCCTCAGTGACTATCTCTCCTTTGTGATATGTGCTTCAGTGAATTTGCATCATCTCTGCTGTGCTCCCCACTGACTATCCCTACTCTGTAATGGGTACCACAGTGACTGAGTCTCCTCTGAGATGGGTGCCCCAGTGATTGGCCCTTCCCTGTGATTAGAGCCCCAGTACCTGGCTCTTCTCTGTGATGGCTGTCCCAGTGACTGGCTCTCCTCAGTGATTTGTGCCCCAGTGACTGTCCATCCTCTATAATATGTGCTCCAGTGACTAGACTTCTCTGTGATGAGTGCCCCAGTGATTCACCCTACTCTGATGGGTCCCCAAGTGACTGGCCCTCCTCTGTGATTGGTGACCGAGTGACAGTGTCTCTTCTGTGATTGGTGACAAGTGACTGGCCTTTATATAGGATGCGTGCCCCAGTGACTAACCTTAAGTGATGAGTGTCTCAGTGAGTGGGCCTCCTCCATTTTGGGTGCTGCAGTGACTGCTCCTCTTTGATTGGTGCCCTAGTGACTAGCATTCAAATTTGATGGGTGCCCCAGTTTGTAGCCCTGCTCTGTGATGTGTGTCCTGGTAACTGGGCATCCTAGAAATTTGGTGCTTCTGTGACTAGACCTCATCTGTGATGGGAGCCACAATTTCTGGGCCTCCTCTTAATGGGTGCCTCAGGGACTGACCCTCCTCTCTGAAGTGTGTCCCAATGATTGGGACACTTCCATAATAGGTGCTCCATTGACTGGGCCTCCTTCGTGATTTGTGCCACAGTGACTGGCCCTCCTTCAAAGTGGGTGCCTCAGTGAATATGCCTCCTTTGTGATAGATAACCCAGTGACTGGGCCTCTATAATGGATGTCCCTTTCTCTGTGAACAGTGTTCCCATGATTGGCCTGCTTTTGTGACTGATGCCCCACTGACAGGGCGTCCTCTATTATGGGAGCCCCAGTGACTGCCCCTCCTCTGTGATGGGTGATACAGTGTCTGGTCTTCCTTTATGATGGGTGCCCCTCTTCTGTGATGGCTATTCCAGTGTCTTCTGGCCCTCCTCTGTGATAGGTACCTAGTGAATACATCTCCTCTGAGATGATTGTCCCAGTGACTGTCTGTCCTCTATCATGGGTGCCACAGTGACTGTGCCTCCTCTGTGATGTGTTTCTCAGTGACAGTCCCTCTTCTGTAATGGATACCACAATGAATGGTCCTCTTCTGTTATTTGAGCCCCTGTGGCATACCCTCCACTGTGATAGGTGCCTCAGTGGCTGGCTCTCCTCTGTGATAGGAGCCCCAGTGTCTGGCTGTCTTCTGTGATGGTTCCAGTGACTGGCTGTCCTCTGTGATGGATGGCCCAGTGACTGGTCCTCCTCTGTGATGGTTGCCCAAGTGACTGGCCCTTCTCTGTGATTGGTACCCCAGTGACTGTGCCCTCTCTTTGATTGGTATCTAGTGACTGGCCTTCATATATTATGGATGCTCCCTTGACTAGCCCTACTGTGTAATTGGGTGTCTTGGTGACTTGACCTCCTCTATTTTGGGTGATGCAGTGATAAGGCACCCTCTGTTATGAGTACCCCAATGACTGGCTTCATATATGATGAGTTCCCCAGTGACAAGCCCTTCGCCTTGATGTGTGTCCTAGTAACTGGGTCTCCTCTAAAATGTATGCCCCAGTGACTTGTTCTCCTCTCTGATGGATGTCCCAGTCTCTGAGCCTCCTTCATAATGGGCGCCCCAGTGACTGACCCTCCTCTGTGAAGACTGTCCCAGTGATTGGGCCTCCTTCATAATATGTTCTCCATTGTCTTTTCTAGCGACTGGCCCTCCTCCACATTCGATGACCCAGTGAATAGCCCTTCTCTGTGATAGATGACCCAGTGACTGGCCCTGCTTCATAATGGATGCTCCAGTGACTAACCCATCTCTGTGAGGGTTGCCCAAGTGACTGGCCCACCTCTATGATGGGTGCCCCAGTGACAGGCTTTCCTCTATTATGAATGCTCCAGTGACTGCAACTTCTCAGTTTTGGGTCCTATTGATTGGTCCTCCTCCATCATGGGTGCCCCCAGTGACTGGACCTCTTCTGTGGTGGCTGTCCCAGTGACTGGACCTCCTCCTAATGGGTGCCCCAGTAACTGGCACTCCATTGTTATGGGTGCCTATGCGACTGGTACTTCTCTGTGATGGGTGCCAACATGACAGTGCCTCCTCTGTGATGGATGACCCAGTGACAACCCCTCATTCATAATGAATACTCAATGACTACTCCTCCTTTGTGATGAGTGCAACAGTAACTGTCTCGTCATTTTTATGGGCAACCAAATGACAGATACTCCTCTGTGATGGGTTCTCCAGTGACAGTCCCTCATTTGTGATTGGTGTCCTAGTGACTGGGCTTCCTCCATAATGGTTGTCCCAGTGAATGGCCCTCCTCCATTATGGGTATCCCCGTGACTGAGTTTCCTTGGTGACTGCTGTCCCAGAGATTGGCTCTCTACCATAATGGTTGCCATAGTGTCTACACTTCCTGTATGTAGTCTGTCCCAATAAGTGGACCTTCTCCATAATGGATGCACCAGTGACCGAGCCTCTTCCATTCATGGTGCCACCGTGACAGAGCCTCCTCTGAGATCGATGCACCAGTGACTGGTCTTCCTCTGTGAATTGTTGTCCCAGTGACTAGCCCTCATCTGTGATGGGTGTCCCACTATTGGGCCTCCTCCATAATGGGTGCCTAGTGATTGGCCCTCCTTTGTGTTAGGTGTTCCAGTGACTGGGCCTCTCCCATAATGTGTTCCCCAGTGACCGGGCATTCTCTGTGATTGGTGCTGCAGTGATTGACTTGATATGTGATGGGTGCCCCAGTGACTATCCCTCCCCTTGGTGGGCGTCTTGGTGACTGGAACTTTTCCATTTTTGGTGCCTCAGTGACTGGGCCTTCTCTGTGATTGGTGCCCCAGTGACTGGCCTTCATATATGATGGGTACCCCCATAACTACCCCTTTGCTGTGATGGGTGTCCTAGTAACTGGGCTCCTTCAAAATGGGTCCCCCAGCAACTAGTCCTCTGGGTGCTGCATTTTCTGGGCTTTCTCAATAATGGTTGCTCCAATGACTGACCCTTCTTGTGAAGAGTGTCCCAGTGATGGGCCTCCTCCATAATAGGTACTCCATTGCCTGGATCTCATTCGTAATTTGTGCCTCAGTCACTCTCCCTCTTTCCAGTTGGGTGCCCCAGCAAATAGTTCTCCTTGGTGATAGATGCCCCAGTGACTGGATCTCCACTATAATGGTGCCCCAAGGACTAGGATTCCTTTGTGATCGGTGCCCCAGTGACTTGTCCTGATGGTTGTCTCAGTGACTGGTCCTCTGCTGTGATGGGTGTCCCAGTGACAGACCCTCCTCTGTGATCAGTGCCCCAATAGTTGGCCCTTCTTCTGATGGGTGCTCCAGTGACTGGGCCTCCTCTGTGATGGGCAGGTATATCAGTGACTGGCCCTTCCCTTTGATAGGTGACTCAGTGACTGGGTGCCCCATTTGTAAACCCTCATCCATAATGGATGCCTTAGTGACTAGCACTCCTCTGTGATGGGTGTCCCAGTGACTGGCTCTCATCTGTGTTAGTAACCGCAGTGACTGGGCCTCCTCCATAAAGGGTGCCCCATTGACTGGCCCTCCTCCATTATGGGTGCCCCAGTTACAAGCCCTCATCCATAGTGGATGCCTTAGTGACTAGAACTCCTCTGCAATGGGTGTCCTCATGACTGGCTTTCTCTGTGATGGGCGTCCTAGTGACTGGCTCTCATCTGTGTTAGTTGCCACAGTGACTGGGCCTCCTCCATAATGGGTGTCTCATTGACTGACCCTCTTCTGTGATGGGTACCTCTGTGACTGTTCTTCCTCTGTGATTGGTGCACCAGTGATAGGCCCTCCTATGGGAATGGTGCCCTAGTGATGGGGTCTCCTTCATAATGGGTGCCCCAATGACTGGCTCTCATCCATGTGGGTGCCCCAGTGACTAGGACTCCTCTGTGATTGGTGCCCCAATGACTGTCAGTCCACTGTAATGGTTTCCCCAGACTAGCTCTTCTGTGTGATGGTTGTCCAAATGATTGACCCTGCTCCATAATGGGTGCCCCTGTGACTAGCCCTCCTCTGTTATGGGTGCCACCGTGAGTAGCCTTCCACTGTGTTGGCTGTCCTAGTGATTAGCCCTCCTCTGTGAGGGGTGCTTCTGTTGACTGGCCCGCCTATGTGATGGGTGCCACATTAACAGGCCTCCTCATGATGGGTGTCCCAGTGACAGGCCCTCTTCTGTAATGGCTGTCCCAGTGACTGGTCCTCCTCTGTGACGGATGTGCAGTGACTACAACTCCTCTGTGTGGGTGCCCCAGTGATTGGCCCTCATCTATAATGGCTGCTCCAGTGACTGAACCTTTCTGTGATGACTGTCCTAGTGAATGGCCCTCCTCTATGATGGGTGCCCAGTGACTATACTTCTTCTGTGATAGTTGTCCCCATGACTGGCCCTCCTCTTTGACGTTTGTACCAGTGACTAGACCTCCTTCATAATGTATGCCCCCGTGACTAGCCCTCCTTCGTGATTGGTGGACCCATTGCTTGACCTCCTGCCTGATTGGTGCTCCAGGACCTGGCCCTCCTCTGTTATGGGTGCCACAGTGACTGGTCCTCCTCTGTGAAATATGCCCTAGTAACTGATTTTCCTTTGTCATGTATATCCTAGTGACTAGCTTTGCTCTGTAATCACTACCCCAGTGACTTAGTCTCCTACATAAGGTGTGTCACAGTGACTAGCCGTCCTTCATTATGGGTGGCCCAGTGATGGGGTCTCCCTCATAAGGGGCACCCTAGTGACTGACCTTCCTCTAGGACGGGTGCCTCAATAGCAGTCACTCCTCTGATGGCTGCCCAGTGACTGGTCCTCTTTTGTGTTGGTTGCCCAGTGACTAGCTCTCCTTCATGATTGTTGTTCCAATGACTTGCTTTTCTCTGTGTTGAGTGCTCCAGGGACTGACCCTTAACTATCATATGTGCCTGAGTGACTGGCACTCCTCTGTGATGAATGCCACAGCAACTGGCACTCTTTGTGAAGGGTTTCCCAGTGACTGGCCCTCCTCTGTGATTGGTTCCCTAGTGGCTGGCACTCATCCATAATGGAGGACCTAGTGACTTGTCCTCCTCTGTCATGTGTGTCCTACTGACTGGCTCTCCTCTGTAGTGAGTGCCACAGTGAGTGTCCCTGCCTTGTGGTGGGTGAACCAGTGACTGGCCCTCCTTTGTGATTTGTGCCCCCAAGCTCGCCCTCATACATAATAAAGTCCTAATGATTAGACATCTGTGCTTGGTTGTCCAGTGACTGGCCCACGTGCATAATGGTATCCCCATTGACTAACCCTTCTCTGCAAAGGTTTACCCAGTGACTGGCCTTCCTCCATAATGGTTGCCTCAGTGACTGGTCTTCCTTTGTGATCGGAGTCCCAGTGACTGGACCTACTGAATTATGTGGGCCCCAGTGACTGGGCCTCCTGTGGGATTGATGTCCAAGTTTCTGGTCCTCCTCCATAATGGTTT
Organism: Tarsius wallacei; assembly: GCA_963574415.1. Taxonomy (NCBI): domain Eukaryota; kingdom Metazoa; phylum Chordata; class Mammalia; order Primates; family Tarsiidae; genus Tarsius; species Tarsius wallacei. The sequence goes on along the minus strand of CAUYQG010023664.1, from coordinate 2,550 downwards.
CCCCAGTGACTTGCCCCCCTCTCTGACGGGTGTTCCAGTTGCTGGGCCTCCTCCTTATTGTGTGTCCCAGTGACTGGCCCTTCTTTGTGTTTGGTGTCTCAGTGACTGGTTCTCCTCCACAATGTATACTCCAGTGACTGATCTTCCACTTTGATTTGTGCCACAGTCACTTGCCTTAATATATGATGAGTGCCCCAATGACTAGACCTCCTCTGTAATGGGTGTTACAGTGACTGTTCCTCCTCCATTGTGGGTATCCCAGTTACTGGGCCTCTTTTATTATTGGTTACCCAGTGACTGGTACTCCTCCTTAACTTGTGTCCTAGTAACTGGGCATCCCTGGTGATTGGTGAACCCGTGACTTGCCTTCATATATGATGGGTGTCCCAGTGACTAGCCCTCCTCTGTGATAGGTGCTGCAGTAACTAGCCCTCATTGTGATGGGTATCCTAGCAACTCAGCCTCATTCAATATGGGTGCCTCGGTTAGCCCTCCTCTGTGATCAGTGCCCCAGTTTCTGGACCTCCTCTATAATGTGTACCCCAGTGTGACTGCCCTTCCTCTGTGATAGGTGTCCCATTGACTGATTCCTCTCAGTAATAGGTGTTTTATTGACTGAGTCTCCTCTGGGATTGCTGCCCCAGTGATTAGCCTTCCTCCAAAATGAGTGCTCCAGTGACTAACCTGACCCTGTGATGTGTGTCCAGTAAGTGGGTCTCTTCCATAAATCGTATCCCAGTGACTGTTCCTTCTATGTCATGGGTAGCTCAGTGACTGGTTCTCCTCTTTGATAGATGCTGCAGTGACTGGTTCTCCTCTATAATGGGTGCCCCAGTGACTGGCCCTCCTCTGTCATCATTGGCACAGTGAAAAGCCCTTCTCTGTGTGGGTGTCCCAGTGAGTAGTTCTCCTCTATAGAAGGTGCCCCCATGACTGGCCTGCCTCTGTGATGGGTGCCTCATTGATTGGCCCTTCTCTGTGATGCGTGTCCCAATGACTGCCCCTTCTCTGTGATGGTTGCCTAGGGACTGACTCTCCTCTTTAAGGATGCCCAGTGACAGGATCTCTTCTGTGATAGCTGTCCAATTGACTGGCCCTTATCTGTGATGGATGCCTCATTGACTGGCTCTTCTCAGTGATGGGTTCCCCAGTGGTTGGGACTCTTCTTTGTTTGGTGCCCCAGTGACTGGCTCTCTGTGATGTGTGCCTCAGTGACTGGGTCTCCTCCGTAATAGGTGCCACAGTGACTGCCTCTTCTGTTTTGGGTACCACAGTGACTGACCCTCCTCTGTGATGGATGCCCCAGTGACAGCCCTCTTCTGTGATTGCTGTCCCAGTGACTGTCCTATTCTGTGATGGGTGCTCAGTGACCGGATGTGATGTACCTTTGACTGCTCCTAATTTGTGATGGCAGACTTAGTGACCTGACTTCCTCAGTGATGAGTGCCTCAGTTGACTGGCTCTCCTCTGTTTGTGCCCCAGTGACTAGCCCTCTCTTTGAGGTGTGCCCTGTGCCTGGCCCACCTCTGTGATTTGTGCCCCAGTGACTAGCCCTCCTCTGTGATTGGAGCCCCAGTGACTGGACCTCTTCTTGGATGGGTGCCCCTGTGACAGTCCCTTCTCAGTGATCAGTGCTTCAGTGATGGGCACTGCTTCTACTGGGTACTTCAGTGACTGGAACATCTCTGTGACGTGTGCTTCAGTGACTCTCCCTCCTCTGTGTTAGTGGCCTCAGTAACTGGCTACCCTCTGTAAATGGTGCCAAAGTGACTAGCTTTTCTCAGTGATTGCTGTCCCAGTGACTGGGTCTCCTAGATAATGGGTACCCTAGTGACAAGCCATCCTCCATTATGGGTGCCCCAGTGACTGGGTCTCCTCTGTGATCTGTGCCCCAGTGACAGACCCTCCTCCATAATGTTTGCCCTAGTGACTAGCCCTCCTCTGTGATGGGTGCTCCAGTAACTGAACCTTTCCATAATGGGTGCCCTAGTGATAAGCCCTCCTTTATGACTCTTGTCTCAGTGACTGGTCCTCTTCAGTGATGGATGCCCCAGTGACTAACTCTCCTCTGTGAAAAATGCCCCACTGACCAAGCCTCCTCTCTGATGTGTACCCCAGCTTTCCTCTGTGATCATTGCCCCATTGACTGGTTCTCCTAGATAATGGGTGTGCCAGTGACTAGCCCTCGACTGGGCCTTCTCAATTATAAGTGCCCCAGTGATTGTCCTTGATATATAATGGGTGCCCTCATGACTAGCCCTCCTTTGTTATGGGTGTCCTAGTAACTGGGCCTCCTCCATAATGGGTGTCCCAGTGACTGACCCTCCTTCAAATTATGTGCCCCAGTGACTAGCCCTCCTCTGGTTTGGGTGCTCTGGTACCTGGGCCTCCTCCATAATTGGTGTGCCAGTGAGTAGTCCTCCTCTGTGATGGGTGCCCCAATGATTGTCTCTCATCTATGATGTGTGTCTCAGTGACTGACTCTCCTCTGTGATAGATACCCTAGTGACTGGGCCTCCTTTATAATGATTGCCCCAGTGACTGACTCTT
>CAUYQG010023662.1:0-15530 GCA_963574415.1 Tarsius wallacei | reverse complement strand
CCAGAGACGTGAAAGACCTCTACAATGAAAACTACAAAACACTGCTCAAGGAAATCAAAGATGACACAAACAAATGAAAAAATATCCCATGCTCATGGATTGAAAGAATCAACATTGTGAAGATGTCTATCTTACCAAAGGCAATCTACAGATTCAATGCAATACCCATCAAATTACCAGCAACATTCTTCTCAGAAAAAACAACACAGGAATTCATATGGAAACACAAACGACCAAGAATAGCCAGAACAATCCTCAGCAAAAAAAACAAAGCAGGTGGTATCACATTGCCAGACTTCAAACACTACTATAGAGCTACAATAATCAAAACAGCTTGATATTGGTACAGGAACAGGCATATAGACCAATGGAATGAAATTGAGATTCCAGAAGGAGACATATTTGTGTACCTAACCCTTAAATGTACCCCTTCAATATCACAATAAAAAAAGACACCCATATATGTTTCTTACTTTAAAATACTTGTGTTTTTCTCTGCATGCTCAGTCAATAATTTTAGTCTAAAAATTCTATTCAGATTTTTTTACATTCCTAAGAGTTTTTTAATTTATACATTTTAATACTATGTTTATTGGGAAAAGTTATGTGTTTATTTTGTATAAGACCCTTTATTATAATCAAGTCTTCTTGATCTGAGTATCTGAAAAATGCTTGGATTTTAACTTCTTTATACACAGATCATACCCTTGTTTCTTTTGGTTTATTTTTGCTTAGTGAATCATTGTATATCTTTTTATTTTTTTATAATCAATTTCTTTCAGGCAATATTGTCTAGTAGATGTTAATTTTTTTTAGTTGTATTATCACATTGTATGAAATTTTTCTTTCAGAGCTTATCAAATCTTTATTTGTTATTATAAGAGATACTTTTGGTCTTCTGTCTTTTTTATCAGGCTTATGTTGCTGTTCCTTTGTTTATGCACTTTTGCAATATGGTTTGTGTTTGTGGGGTTTTTTTGTTTTTGGTCTATCCTCCACTTGAAAACATTTAAATGTATATAGAGATTTTTAGTGCCTTACTAAATCTATAAACTGAAAAATAAACGTGTGTTCAATATAATTCATCAAACTCAGCATTATTAACTCCTCTCATGGAAAAGGGGAAAATAGCACACTTGCACCTTGTCAACCAAATGTTTTTGTTCCTGATTTTATTGTGGACAATTATTTTTATTAGTCTGCTACATTCTAATTTTTTATATTAGAAAACATAGTTTATTTAGAAAGTAAATTGGAGAGAAAGAGAGAAAAAAAGTGGGAATTCACCTCCCCAAGGGAGGGGAAGGGGCCAGAGCTAAAGAAAACATGGCCTGACCATAGCTCAAAGAGCACATGGCCACACCATAGCTTAGCAAGGCAATGAACTACCTTCCAATTTTTATATAGTGTATAATGTCTTTTTCAAAATTATGCTAGTTACAATACACTTTATATTAGGATATTATTTTTTGACTTAATTAATTTTAAGTTAATTTTAGATTTCAGTGTATTGAAACTTTAAACAAACGTCATTTTATACCATGATTTAACCATTTGAGGAATATTTATTTGTATTTTCTTGTTGTTGATTGGATAGAATGTGTTCATGAGCATTTTTTAAGATGGACACCAAATTTTATACATTTTGACTTGTATATTTGAGAATGCAATTTTTTTTTTCCATTTTGAAAGACAATCTGGTTGCATGCTTATTTTTCATCAGACTCTAGATGTGTTTCATCAACTCAAAATATATTATGTTTAAAAAGCATACGATCATTCTGTGTGTGTTTCCTTTTCTTTTTTAGAGGGGATAGTAAAAGCAGGATTTATTGAAAGGACAGAAAATCTCCTAGAGCAGGGGAGAAGACCCAAGGGGGTTGCTGTCTTTTCTTTAAGTGACTTGTTTCTTCTTACTGAATGCACTTGTGACATTCATTATCCTTGAACTTTATTAACATTACTAGAATATTTTTAATTTTTTAACAAACATTATTATTTTTTTTTTCCTGAAACAATGTGATTATTCTCTACAGATTTAGTTTTCCCTATATTACATGGAAGTAATTACTTTGAAAAATGTTCTATCATTTTGTTTATTATTATTGTTTTTACCTCTTAAGAAAAAATTATTATCCAGATATTGGAACTCAGTTCTCTGTTACAGGTTCAGGATTCTGGAACCCCTCTTCTCATTTGGTCAATTGCATATGTAAGAATCTTTAGTCAAATAAAAAGCAAAGTACTGCTTTATAAATTTGGAAAACTCTGCAAGATGCAAGATTTCTGATAAGTAGTTGGTTCTCACAGTTTATTCCATTGAAGCTGGCCTAATTCTTTTTTATCCTTTTTCTCTGAATTGGAAAAATCCAACTGATACAATAAAGGTCTTGCTGCAAAGAGAACAGCAGGTCTGTCTCACCCCACTTCACACACACAGAAGACAGAATAGGGAGTAATATGGAGCATGTCTAAGTTCAGGAAACAAAATAAAAAAGTAACAAGAGACCTACCTCTGGAAAAGGAAACTCAACTCATAAATAAAGTAGAGATTATTGAGTGCAATCCTCTCTCCAAACAGAAAAATCACACTTCATTTACAGTGGCAATTAAGGGGGTACAAACATGTCCCATAACATCCCCTTTGACATTGTAGCTGGAAAGGAAGGATAAAACTTACTCTACATAAATGTTAGATAGACAGAGGAGAGAGAAAAAAAGAAGCAAACTTCAGCCGTTCAAATAATATTTATTTAATTTGAATACACTGAAAAATATTAAAATCTTAACTTTCCTATGCCTTTCGCTTGAATTATGTATATTTTTCTGAAAATATTATCTATCCCTATTTTCAAATTTCTATTAGCTAATTTGTATTTATGATAGTTTTTAACAAGTTGATATTACATTCTGCATTTTCACCTAAAATTAATTTTTAGTTAACATGAATTCAACTTCATGTTGCCCTTTTTATTTTTTTCATTGTGCCTTATCAATTCATAGTAAATACTTGAAAATATACTAAATTTATTGTACCAACTATTATACATCTTTTTCCAAAAATACTCTATAATGGTGTTTGTCATTTATATCATATTCATTTTTTTCTCCTGCTTTTTTTTTTTTTTTGCTAAGGATTAATGCTTGCATTGGTATCATGTTAGTTTATCTTTTTTTTTTAGGGGAGAAAATTCCATCAGAATGCACTGTATGTTCAAGAATAATGTTCATAATGTGAGTAGCTTTAAAAATATATTATTCCTGGTACTGCTGCATTTTCCTTCTTCTTTGCCTTCTTTCCTCAGAGCTATCCTTTAGGTATGGGAATTACTGGTTTGTGTCCTCGTGCAATCATTTATTTGCTTGAGGAGTATGAAAAAGAAGCTGAGGTTGCTAACAGATTTTGTCATCAAGCAATTTCTCTTTAAATTTATTGAATACACTGACCCAAGTAGTTTCTCTCACTTTTCTTACTCCTTTGACAGGTAGGGAGTTGAACACAAAGATGAATGCTCAGATCTGTGTAGATATGTAAACATTTCTCTTTGTTCATGTAATTTTGGTAAGAAATTACTTTGTACATCTTTTTTGTAGCAGAGCTTTCCTTGTAGGGAGAAAATCAGCTGAAAAAAACAAAAACAAAAACATATGACTTGTCTAGGAAGTCTGTATATTGAATATCTCTACCCCTCACCTGCTATTTCACTGGGGTGGAGTTAATCTTACAATATGCTTTTCTTTTTTCTCCTATAAAAATGTTCAATCTCCAGGCTCACTTTTCCAGCTAGGACTTCTTAGTAGACCCCTTTCATACCCCCATTTCTTATTTCCTACTACTGGAGATATGTCTACTAATATCAGAGTCTGAATCTGCTCCAGATTTTTTGTAGCTGACTGACATCCTTCTGAGTTGACCCATGAGGTTATAAGCATAGAGACAATTTTCATCTCAATTAGTTGTACTCACTTCAGGGGGCTTTAGTCAGGAAGGCTATGAAAATGTGAATTTATTTTGCCGTCTTTCATAGAATTCTCTGGATTAAATTTTTATTTTTGTAAAACACTAGAGAAATATGTTTGTGCTGAATGAGTCAGTTGGATATAGCAGTAAAGTTCTCCTGATTTTGACTAGATGCCAGCATGTGAGGCACATCCGTGTTGTCTCTAGCTGAAGGGACTGGCATTCCACAGTGCACCAGGAAATTCTACATTGCCACCTGTTCTGCAGCACAATCACTGTTGTTACCTTCTATTGCTGAATGATGTTGATTCAGGAAATACATTCCTTAAAGTACATTTTGTAATTTTAAAACTTCGTTCTTCATAGTTGAAAGGAAGTGCTTAGCACTTGAAGTATACAGACTCCCAGAAACCACAGGTGCAAATCCAGATGGCGTTAACTCATAAAGTAGATAACATATCTCACATGCAGCTTATTTTGTAGGATTCTTAGGAAACAAAGTCAAGTCTTTACTTTGTTGACCTTTAAGATCCCAGATCAATTTTCCTAATAAAAAGTAGTCCTTTGCACAATTTCCGAAAAGCTGTTGAAAACCTTTACCAACCTGAGACACCAGATTATATGTTCCAACACTCTCAGAGGAATAAAGTTTATTAGTTGATGTGAAAACACCAACAGCAATATTGGCTCCATTCCCCAATGACAGCAACCTTTAGAAATGGTGAGGCCATGATAGTTGCCTACCATTTGAGAATTCAGAATGTTTGAAGTACTCTGCACTCACCCTCACCCTCAGGAAACTTAAGGCAGTATGACATATTTAAGTGAATATTAACAATAATATGGTCAGCTAATGTTCATTTAACACTTACTTTGTGTCAGGCATTGTGATTTATCTATCTATTTATTTATTTTTAGTTGGAGTCTCACTCTGTCACCCAGACTGGAGTGCAGTTGCATACTCATGGACACCACAGCCTCAACCTGCTGGGCTCAGGCTATCCCTCCAACTCAGCCTTCCAAGTAGCTAGAACTACAGGCAAGTGCCAACATGCCCAGCTAATTTTGTAATTTACTGTAGAGATGAGGTCTCACCAAGTTACCCAGGCTGTTCTCGAATCCCTGAGCTCAGGCAATCCTCTCAACTTGGCCTCCCAAAGTGCCGGGATTATAGGCGTGAGCCACTGTGCTTGGCCTCATGCATTGTGCTTTAAATTGGATGATTTTAATCCTAAAATAATCCCGAACAGTAGACATAATTATCATCCTATTATTACAGAAGGAGCAAATTAGAAAAATAAATACCTTGTTCACATTTCTCATCTAAATTATAACATGAGGGTTATAGTGAATAATAGTAATATACGGAATTATTATTCAATAGTAATATTGAAGTGTGTATTATATTCAGAAGTTTTGCTAATTGAGTAGATTATTGCTGCTCTTACCAAAGAGGGAAAATGGGTAACTATGTGAGATAATAGGTATGTTAATGTGCTCCCCTAAAGTTACCATTTTAATATATATGTATAACATAGACATATATATATACCATATATATATACATAGACATGTATGTATATACCATATATGTATACATGTTTTGTAGCATCATTTTTTATACTTGAAATATACACAATACAATTTATTCTTATAAAATGAATAGTAGCTCAGGGACCTGTAGGATAAAAATTTAAAAATTCAGTTTTTTAAAATAATAGGTATACTTCAAGGAGAGAGGAGAGTAGGCCTGAAAGAAATAATTCAAATAAGTAATGGCTAAAACCTTTCCAAATTTGGTGAAACAAACAACCTTCAAATATAAGAAATTAAACAAATGACAAACAGATAATCCCAAAGAAATCCATGCCAAGACACGTCATTATTAAACTCCTGAATACCAAAGACAAAGAAAAATCTTGAAAACATCCAGAGAGAAATACCACATTGCTCATAGTGAAAAAACGTAATTCAAAAGACACGGAATTTCTTATCAGAAACTTTAGAGACCAAAAAGAAAAAGTAAATTTTTTTTTCATGTGCTACAAGTAAAGAAATATCAACTGGAAATTCTATATCTGATGAAAATGTCCTTGAAGAATACATGGGTGTAAAGACATCCTTGTCAATAGCAGATGTACCTTTTAGCATTGTTAAAAGGAAGTTCTTCAAAGAGAAAGGAAATGACAAAAAAAAAATATTGATGTGCCAGAAAGAAGAAATAATAAAAATAATAGCAATATGAAAACATGAACTAGACTATCTTTTCCAATATGCTGTATAAATTATATTTAATAATAGAAATAAAACATACTACCACATGATATTCAAGATCATTATACTTAAGATCAAAATTTTAAAAATATCTAAATTGAAGTAAGATTTCCCACACTTTACCCAAAGTGGAAAAATTTTAATACTTCTACACTAATAAGTGACACATTTATATAAGAATATCAGGAGAAATCATTATGAAAACAAGAGCATACAAAGATATATATTTAGAAGCACTATAAACAAATCAAGATGAAGTCCTTGAAATATGATTATGTAACCCATAGGAAGGCAAGAAAATAAAACAGCAATGAGAACCCGAAGAAACACGCAGAAAACAAGCTATAGAATGGTAGACTTAAACACCAACTATCAACAATTACTTTCCATATTCACTACATTAATACATCAATCAAAAGACAGATTTCACATAGTGGATAAAAACAATAAAACACACGCCCAATCATATGCTATTTATGACAATCACTTCAAATTCAGATAATATTGTTAGGTTGGAAGTAAAAGGATGGAAAATATACAGTAAGCGCATATTAAACTTAAAATAAAACCCAGAGGAGGGATTTTGATACTATTTGATACAGTAGACTTCAGAGCAAAGAAAATTACTATATACAAAGAGGAAGGCTATATAATAAGACATTACGTTTACCTGGAAGACACAATGATCCTGACTGTTAATACACTGAAAAATAGAGCCTCAAAATAATGAAGCAAGCTGAATAGAATGGGAAAGAAAAATATGTTAATCAAAATTGTAATTGGTTATTTCAGCACCCTCCTTTCAGCAACTGATGGAGCTAGTAGGCTGAAAATCAGTAAGAATATAGGAAACTAGACAACAACATGAATCTACTGGATGGTATATGTAATCACCCAAAAACAGAATACAGAAAAATCTCTGAACATGTGGGAATAAACAACACATCTAAGCATGTTCCATGGGTCAAAAAGGAAGTCTTAAAGAAAATTCAAAATCATATATATTTTTAAGTAGCAGGGAAGAAATAAAAACTTAAATTGAATTTTTTTTTTTCTGAAAGAGAATGAAAACACTGTTTATCAAGATTTGTGGAATGCAGATGAAACAATATGCAAAAAGAAAAATTTTGGTTTAGATGCTCATATTTAAATTTTTTAAAGAAATAATGACTTTGGCCTGATGGTGGGTCACACCTGTAATCCCAGAGCTTTTAGAGGCCAAGGTATGAAGATTGCTTGAGCCCAGGAGTTTGAGACCAACCTCAACAGCATAGCAAGACCTCATCTCTACAAAAATAAAATTTAAAAAAATTAGCTGGTCGTGGTGGTGCATGCCTGTAGTCCCAGCTACTTGGGAGACTGAGGCAGGAGGTTTACTTGAGCCCAAAAGTTTGAGGCTGTGGTGAGCCAGGATTGTACCACTTTACTCCAGCCTGTGCAATAGAGTGACACCACCACTCAAAAAAAAAAAGTGACTTAAGCATTCATTTTAAGAAACTTGAAAAAGAAGAGCAAATTAAATCTACAGTAGGTAGACGGAGAGACATAATAATGAGTAAAAAGTGACACAATAAAAAGATTAAAAAAATTATTATGTAAAACCAAAAACTGTTTTCTTAAATAAGACAAATAAAATTTAGAATGTCAAACTAATCAAAATAAATAAGAGATAAAGTAAAATTACTAGTATCACAAATCAAGTAAGATATCACTTTTGAAAATTCAGTTATTAAGAAGATAATAAAAGAATATTGTGAAAAGTTATGCCAATTAAGATTAAATGGATAAGTTGCTTAGAAGACATCAGTCTTATTATTGAAATATGAGAGTTTGTCCCTGTCATAATGTTCTTATAAGGCTGTTTTGTTTTTGTTTAGCTTTTGTGTTCATATATGTGTGTGTTTTCATTTTTGCAGGTATGCTGTGTGTTCTGCTGCTTCTGTGTTTGTTTGTGATCTTGGGAAGTAGATGACCTTTCTTTTGTTTCTTTTTTCTTCTGTGCACAGCACCTTTTTAAACATCTCCTGTGGAGCTGGTTTCAAAGCAGCATATTCTCTTAGGGATTGGATATCTGGGAAGGATTTTAATTCTCCCTCACTGATAAAGCTTAGCCTGGCTGAGTAGGAAATTCTCGGTTGAAATTTTTATCTCTGAGACCATTGAAGATTGGGGTTCAATTCCTTCTGTCCTGTAGTGTATCTGAAGATAAGTCTTCAGTAATTCTGATTGGTCTTCCCCAGTAGGTAGTCTGACCTTTTTCCGTTGCTGTCCTTAGAACTTTTTATTTTATGCCTACTTTGTGTAGGCAAATTAAAGAAACCTACACACGCATGTTGGTTGCAGCACTGTTCACAATAGCAAAAACATGGAACCAACTGTGCTGCCCATTGAAACTGGACTGGATTAAAAAAATGTGGTGCGTATACATGATAGACTATTACGCCACCATAAATAACAACAAAATTATGGACTGTGCAGCAACTTGGATGGATTTAGAGTCTATCATACTCAGTGATCCATCACAGAAGCAAAGAACTGAGTACTACATGTTCTCACTCATAAGCAGAACCTGAACTTTTACCATAATACAAGAAGAAAGGGATTGGCAGTAGTGGAACACTGTCAAAGGGAGGAGGGGCACACATAACATCAAACCAGGTGAAGTGGAGACCAAAGGGAGGCCCAAACTTTACCTGTACAATGACCACTTGTATACCTAACTCTGAATTATACCCCACATCTTTGAAATCAAAATATAAAAGTCAAAAAACAGAAATAATGTAAAGTTGAATAATGTACATAAAGCCTCTTATATGTATAAACATTATCAAGCATAGTCCTCAGTGATTAATACAGATAACAATTTAAACAAAGACATCAGCCAACAAAAACAACCCAAGAATTAATATAAATATGAACAATAATATATTTTCAAGAAATTTAGTAATTTGAAATTTCCCCTTAAGTAAATGCCTGATATAATTTTACTGGTCCACATTTAGCACTTTAAAAAGATGTAAAATTATAAAAGCCCTCTAAAAGATAGAGAAGTAAGAAACACATTCACACTTTTTTGTTTTGTCTCATGAGATCCACATTAGCGTAATGCTAAAATCAGAAAAGCTATTATAGATGATAACTACAATGATAGTAACTACAGACCAAACTTCCTTATAAACAAATATCGTTAATAAAAAAGATGCAAATGTCTTTAATAAAAGTTTGAAAAATAAAATTATCTACATATCAAATGATGTTATCATGACCAAGTGGGGTTATCTTAGTAATTCAATATTGGTTTAAACATTTAAAGATCAAATATAATAACAGATGAGAAGATAAATACTATAGCATTATCTCAATATATGCAGAGAAGACAAGCAAATAATTCAAGTTATTAGTAGAAATGATGCATCTGCAAATTTGGAGTAAAAGTGAACATCTCAATCTGATTACTAACATCTATGAAAAAATCTATAACTATCATGAGAGCTAAAGTGCATAAATAAACATATCCCCCTACAATCCGGATTAAACCCAAGAAATTTTTTCCTGATCTCTTTTATTTGGCATCTTATTGGGAGTCCTAGCCACAGCAATAAATAACACAAAAGAAATACAAATTTTATTAATGGGAAAGGAGTAAGAACATTTGTCTTTTGCAGGCACCATGATAATCTATAGATAAAATTCTACAAAATATATCATAATGTTGTTAGAACTAAAAATTTTGCTTCACAAGATATAACAAATACAAGATTAGTAGAAATAAATAGTACTTTCATATACAATAGCAGTACCATTTACATTAGCATTTAAACTTGAATTACTTATAATTTTTGAAAATACATATTACCAACAAACTGAAAACTACAAAACAATGCAGGGAGAAATTAAAGAAACCTAAATAAATGGACAGATATACTGTATTTAAAAGATGGTAGGGAAAATATTTAAAGATGTCAATTTTTACCAAATTCATATATGGATTTAACACAATTCTAACTGTAATCAAACACCAGCATTTGATTTTCTTGTAGAAATTGAAAAGTTAGAATGAAAATTTAAAAGAAAATGCAATGAACTTAGAATAACCAAAGACAAACTTTAAATGGAAAACATAGGTTAGAGAATTCATACTATGAATTTTCAAGATTTACTAGAAAGCGACAGTAATATAATTCATTAAAAACTTTGGTCTCTGGACTCCTTTGTATTTTTAAAAATTACTGAGACCAAAAGAGCTTACTTTGTGCTGTTTATATCATGATATCATATTATATATTAAAACTGAGAAATTGAAAAAATATATTTATTAAAATTTGAAGTTAAATTAAGAAATCCACTATAGGTTAAACAAATTGATTTTTTTTTAGAAACAATATTTTCCCAAACAAAACATAGTGAAAACGGTAGCATTGATTTACTAATTTTGTAAAATTCTTTAATTTCTAGCTTAATAGAAGAAACAAAGATGTTCTAAGTTTCAAGCTACTGAAACAAGTTTTTATCAGATTACATAAAATACATCAAGTCTCATACAGCTGTTTAGTTGGCAGAATAGATGTTATTTTATGTATTTTTATGTGATGGTAGATATTTGGAGTATGCCTCCAAATCTAGCACATGTATGTTTCTGAAACATTAGTTATGATGCATAACTTAAAGTCATATCAAATAACTTTTTATACTGTTGTACTTTATAGATTCACATTTTTATTTTGAATTGATATTTCATCCATGCATATTTTGTGACATCATGCTTCTGTAACCATAGTTTTGCTCGTTTGTATGTTTAATGCCGCCTAGGCCCCGTTTTGTTTTGTGGCATTGGTTTAGTGTGAGTCAGGTCCCATTTTTGAGCTGCTCATGAAGTCCACACCTCAACCATACTCCTTACACGGCACTCACAGTGGAGGTCCCTAGGCACTTGCTCTATAAACCTAGAGGCAAGGTATCAGAAAATTAAAGACAGTCCTTATATCACAGTGCTTGAGAAATTATTCAGAGCAGCCAATCCCCAGAAAACCTCGCTAACCCTAATCCATTTACCATACATAAATTTCCCCATACAGCTCCAGTTTGCTGTTACCCTGACCCCTGTCCCCTGTGTGTTCCTGTCTGTCAGGTCTTCCCCTTTTGTGCTGCAAGTAACAGAGTTTAGCCTTTTGTCTATCCAAGTGTCTGTGTCTTGTCCCATTATTAAAAAATAAAATAAAACTTATAAAACACATTGTCCATAGAGCAAATATAGTACACTTGTTTTTATTCAGTCTAACAAACCGGCTGCTATCCCTCATGGTCAATTGAAGATAAGAAGCAGAAACTGTGAGAAAAGAAGCTTAATTTCTGCAATCAGGTTACAAGGAGGCAGGTCATCATCATTACCAAAACTCCACTCAAATCAACACAAACTCATTCCAGTATTTATACCCAAAATTCACAACCTGTCACACACCCCAAGTTTAAAGCCTATGTGCAGTTTCAGCAGGACTCAGAATTTTCTGACCCTGAAAGTCCCCTGGTCATGCTGACATTTTTAGATAACATTCTGAAATTTACAACATGTTCTTTTACAATTTTCCAGAGGACAGGGGAGACAATTGCAACATTCGGAAGGCAGGGAAAGTCACAGCATTTAAAAAGACAGCCTAAAAGTCACAGCAGTTAACTTTGCTTTAAATTGTTTTAAAACAATAGTAACAATTCCCTGTTTCCAGAACCCTGGCCTATCACAGTGGATGCCCTCATATTCACAGATGGAGGGGACGTGGACAGGGCCCACACCAGGCCTGCAGACACACTCCTGCTGCCTTGGATCATTCTCCATATCTCCTAACATATCAGGTGGCCAGTCATAACTGGCTGTTCTTATCCAGCACCAGCAATGGCCTACTGGAAAAGATTGACCTTCCAGACCAGTCAGGCAAGGTTGGGTCAAGAGAGAAGGTGAGCAGCATATTCTGAGGGCAGTGTGGGAAAAGGAAAAATGAGCACCTTTTTTTTTAGTCAGATTCTCACTCTGTTGCTCAGGCTGGAGGGCAGTGTCATGCTCACAGCCACCGCAGCCTCTACCTGCTGGGTTCAGGTGATCCTTCTGCCTTAGCTTTCCAAGTAGCTGGAACTGCAGGCACACACCACCCTGCCCTGCTAAAAATGTGCACTTTTAAATTCAAGTGGCTTCTAGCCATGTTTTAGCTCAACTCAGTGGAAGGGAGAAAGAAACTACCTACAGGGCACAATGTTCACTCTCTAGGGAATGGGCCACCTGAGACCCAATCCCCACCACTACATAATATGTCCATGCGATGAATATGTATGTGCATCCCTTGAATCTAAAATTTAAAAAAACGCTAAAAAGTTTCTTAAAACAAGTTTCTAAGTGTTTTCTAAATGACTGTTCTAAAATAATCAAAATGAACCTTTTTCAGTCTGTAATACACTGAGTTATGTAAACTTTATAAATGTTGATCAATTTCATTTTACATTAAAAAATTGCATTTATTAGCATCACCATCTATTTCATCAGAAGAATTTTCACATTTGGACACTGTCAGACACATGGTGGCAACAAGTTTTCTAAAATTTGAATTTTCTCTTAAAAGCTTGAAGTTTATTGTTAGCCACAAATAGATGTTTTCTTAAAGTAACAGACTTATTCATTAATTTTGAAGAAAAAAAAATTACCAAATATCCCAATCTAAAAAATCATAGGTTGTCATCTATAGGCTATCTGTTACCTTTTCAAGTAAAAATAGTATTTCATGAAAGAAACCACTGGTCAGCTGTGAACTTCAAGCATCACATAGGTAATTTTTCTTGAGATAACCATCGTATCTTTGTATGTGGCAGAACTCTTTTATGTATAATTCTCATTGCAGCACAGAAAAAACATATATCTTATATATATAACACACACACACGTTTAGCATAGGATTGGGCTTTTTTAAGGGCAGTATGTTGTGATGAACATGTAATGCCTATTAGTACAGTTTCATGCTACTCCCTCAATTTGAGCTAAATTAAGGCACACCATTTCTACTCACCATTGCTTTTGTTTGCATCACCAGTGTATTATCAATAATTAAAAAAGCAAATAACTCATTAAAATTATTATAAAGATTTCATAAACTTCACAAAGTTTCTGGGTGATTGCCAAATGCTCCTATACTAAAATCACTTATTTAGTTGTGCAAATCATTTATGTAGATATATATAAAAGTGAAACAGAATACAGAGTCTAGATATAAACTGTACATATATTTTCAATCTAGTCTTACGTAAGGGGACAAAGTGACTCAATTTAAAAAAAATAATCTTTTTAACAAATGCTGAGTGATTAGTTAGATGCTATATTTTAAAAAATACTTTCTTCTGACAGGGCATGGTGACTCACACCTATAATCCCAGCACTTTGGGAGGCCAAGGTGAGAGGATTGTCTGAGCCCACATGTTCAAGACCATCCTGGGCAAGTTGACAGGCAAGACCTCTTCTCTACATAAATAAAAAAATAAGTTAGGCGTGTGCCTATAGTTCCAGCTACTTGGAATGCTGTGGCTGAAGGATCACCTGAGCCCAGCAGGTTGAGGCTACGGTGGCCATGAGGCTGCCACTGCACTCCAGCCTGGGCGATAGAGTGAGACCCCAACTAAAAAAAAATAAACAAAAAAAACTTTCTTTCTTCTTACCTCACACAGTTCACAAAATAGAACTTCAAATATATCATAAACCTAAAAGTAAGAACACATAGAAAATTTTTTTGCAAATTTGGATAATTTTATTAGAATACCAAAGCTCAAAAAACAATATTAGGAAAACAACTAGGCATGCTACAGAGGGAGAAATATTCCCACACATATTTCTCACAATTTTTTTATTTAGAACATATAAAGGAATTTGAAAACTCAAGAATAAGAAAAATAATTACATTTAAAAATGGGCAAAAGACTTAGACTTCATAAGAGTAAGATGGTAAAAATGAAATCATAAAAAAGATGCTAAAAACCTTTAGTCAATAGGGGAAAGGAAGTTTAAAATCCAGTGAGATGCCCCTCACTGTGTGAACCATGAGAATGGCTAACATTAAAAACTGGCAATACAAAGTGCTTACAATGATGTAAAGCAACTGGAACTCTCATATATTGCTGGTCGGATTGTAAAATGATGTAGCTGCTATGGAAGAGATTTTGGACATTACTTATACATTTAAAGATTTAATTATCTTACCACACTACCATTCCTCTCTGAAGAATTTACTTGAATAATTAAAACGAATGTCCAGCCAAAGTGTTTTACATAAGTGTCCAAGACATCTTCATTCATACTAAGTTGTAATCCTGGAAATAAGTCATATGTCCTTTAACAGATCATGAATACATTGTTGTATATTGTCTGAAATGGAATACTAGTCAGCAACAAAAAGAAATAGCCCATGAATACATGATGTAAAAACATGGATGAATCAAAAGCATGTTAAAAAATATATCAGGCATTTATATGAAATTTTAGGACAAGGGAACTAATCAGTAGTGACAAATTAGTGTTTGTGTTGATCAAGAAGTGGGAATGATGAACCTTCTCCACCTGCTCTTAATCCTTGCACTGACTGGATGTCAGAGCCCAGGGCAACCTTAGAGCCTGTGTTAAAGATGACAAAGCCTTGCTCAGCCTTGTGTTCCCAATAGCCATGGGGAATAGGGTCCGTTATATAAAACAAAAACAAACTTCCATTGTGTTAAACCACTGAAGTTATGATATTATTTGTTATGGCAGCTAATGTTATCTTAACTAATGCAAATCTAACAAGAAATGGCCAAGATTTAGATGAAGAAACTTCTAGAAGTTTTTAGCAGGACATAAGAAATTTGAAAAAAATGGATACCATATTTATGGATGAGACATTTGAATACAAAAAAAAAAAAAAAAGAAATGGGAATGAGATTTACTGAAAGGGATATGGGGAAAGTTTTTGAGTTGATTAAAATGTTTTAAATCGCCAGGCTCGGTGGCTCAGTCTGTAATCCCGGGCCCTGGGAGGCTGAGGTGAGTGGATTGCCTGGGCACGTGGGTTCGAGACCCGCCTGGGCAACTTGGTGAGACCTCATCTCTACAATAAATCAAAAAAAAAAAAAAATATTAGCCGGGCGTGGTAGTGCACGCCTGTAGTTCCAGCTACTTGGAAGGCTGAGGCGGAAGGATCGCCGGAGCCCAGCAGGTCGAGGCTGCGGTGGCCGGGAGCGGCCACTGCACTCCAGTCTGGGCAACAGAGTGAGACTCCAACTCAAAAAAAAAAAA
>CAUYQG010023658.1:0-10782 GCA_963574415.1 Tarsius wallacei | reverse complement strand
TCAAAACCACATTGAGATACCACCTAACTCCTGAAAGAATGGCCATCATTAATAAAACAAACAACAACAGATGCTGACAAGGATGTGGAGAAAAAGGAATGCTTCTGCACTGCTGGTGTGAATTCAGTATATTTCAACCTCTTTGGAAGAAGGTGTGGTGTTTTCTGAAAGAACTAGAAATTGACCTTCCATATGACCCAGCCATTCCCCTATTGGGAATATACCTGGAGGAACTCAAATTATTCTACAAAAAAGATACCTGCACACGTATGTTTGTTGCAGCTCTACTCACAATAGCAAAAACATGGAACCAACCATGTTGCCCATCGAAGCTGGACTGGATTTTTAAAATGTGGTACATGGGGAGACATTTCTTATCAACAAGGGTGCCTGAACGAAGCATATTTGTATACCTAACCCTTAACTGTACCCCACAATATCATAATAAAAAATATTGAATAAAAAAATGTGGTACATATACACAATGGAATATTATGCAGCCATAAAGAAGGAAAAATATATGGACTTTGCAGCAACTTGGAGGGATTTGGAGTTGATCATACTCGGTGATCTATCACAGAAACAAAGAACTGAGTTCCATATGTTCTCACTCATAAGCTGACCTTGAACAATTATAATGCTATAAGAAAGCGATTGGCAGTAGTGGAAAACTGTCAGCAGAGGGCGGGTGGGATTGGCAGTTGAGGGAAACTTCTGGGGGAGGGAGGGGCATACCTCATCAACAAGGGTACCTGCGTGATCAATGTTAATAACCTTAAATTGTACCCCACATCTTTCTAATAAATAATAATTTAAAAAATAGTGCTCTATTGAAAAAAAAAAAAAGAGCTGTTCAAATATCCCTGGTGCCCTGCTGTCATTATTCTCACCAACTCTGTTTCATGCAGCCCTTGGGTCTGAGAAGACTCCTTTTGGGCTATTTTCAGGTCGATAAGTTGCAGCTGCTCAGAGCCAATTGCCATAGGGCTAGAACGTTCTACAAGCCACCTGTTAAGTCTGCCCCACACAGAAGCCCTGGAACTAACCATCCCCTAGCTCTAGATTCATGTTGCTCAAGAAACCAAAGGTAAATATTTTTTTCCCACTGTTTCACTGTATTTACTTCTTGTTGCCTGACTACCTGTCTCCAGCACCAGTAACAGCCTCTGAACCCTTGAGTATATTTATTTCCATGCTCCCTTCCTGCTAGCAATGGCATAAATGCACCCCTAAAATCCAAGTCCTATAAATAACAGCCTAGAAAAGCACTCAAAGCAGTAAAGATATAATTTTTTCCCTCGGATTCTCACTCACTGAATAATGTAGCACTAGCTCTCGGAACACAGCAGTGCCCAGGTACGTACATATGAAAAGTTGACCCTAGTCCGTATTTCTTCCAGCACAGAGGTAAGAAATCATCTGAGACCACCTTCGGAAATAGGCGTACCTCCCAATGACTGCCCCTAAGGGGGTGCTTCAAGTGCAGTGGGTGCCCAAATGAAAGTCTTTTTATTTCCTTCTCGGTTCTTTTCTGCAGGCCTCTGTTAAGCAGACTCCTCTCCTCAAGCTTCGTCTTGAAGATTGTCTTTGGAGAGAGAGAAATGAACATGCCTAAATATACTCCGAGGCTTAGAATGAAAAGAGGCCATGCTGATTCCCTGAGAAGGAAATTAAATCCAGCTAAAAGATAAACAGATCTGGACTTCAAATAAAATTAAAATTTAGAATTTGAAGAAGAAATGAAAAATACAAAGGAGAACTTGAGACCTTAGAAATTGGAAACATGAAAGAAGGGATAAGAAGCCAAAATACATGGTTGGAAGGAAACACTGGAGGTAAATGGTGAAACTATTCCAGAATAGGAAAAAACATACAAGGAGGGAAAAAATGAGATGATAGAATTCATGACCAGCAGTGCCGAAAGTGGTAGAATTTGGAATGGAATATAGACGGATAATGAGGGCAGGTTCATACGAAGTTCCTTTCTATCATTCATGACAGTGAAAGAAACAGCAGACAGCCGTTCTCCAAGAAAGGATGGACTTAACTTTCAATAGGAGGAATGTAGGGTGGACATCAGCAAATATCCTGGGTGTACGTATTGTAATAAAAATTTTGAAACCCCTTAATATCTGAAGATACTAAGAAATAATAAGAATAACTGCTATCTTTTAGTAGTGGCTTAAGGGCAAACCTGGATACCTGAACTTTCAAGAATGCGTTCATCCATACATAACTATGACTGTGTTAAAGTTTCTCTGCTCCGCCGGGCTCGGTGGCTCAGCCTGTAATCCCGCGCCTTGGGAGGCTGAGGTGAGTGGATTGCCTGAGCCCGCGGGTTCGAGACCTGCCTGGGCAACTTGGTGAGACCTCATCTCTACAATAAGTCAAAAAATCAGCCGGGCGTGGTAGCGCGTGCCTGTAGTTCCAGCTACTCGGAAGGCTGAGGCGGAAGGATCGCTGGAGCCCAGCAGGTCGAGGCTGCGGTGGCCGGGAGCAGCCACTGCACTCCACTCTGGGTGACAGAGTGAGACTCCGACTCAAAAAAAAAAAGTTTCTCTGATCCAATTCCTTCTTCATCGTAGGACAACATATAGAGATTTTCTTAGGACTCTCTGCTATTTACTAGGTTTACCTACCTGAATCAACTTCTTAACTCTAGCGCATCTCCCCGGACAGCATCCCAAGTTCTCCTTAACAGCATTTTCCACAGCTACCCCAGGGCAAGATCTTGTCATTTCTCTCCGAATCGCTGGTCAACATTGTGCTTGATCAAAAGTCCCTGAGCAACTTTCTCTTCTGGGAAGTAAAGAAAGTCACTGCAATAAAATAAAATAAAGGTCATGGAAACCTCAGCAATGTCACAGAAAAACGGATCATATCCTGCCTCTTCCTTGAGTCTGGAGGTGCGACAGCGGCTTCCAGCAGGGTCGCAGTGAGCACTCACAACAAATGACAAACGAACCTCCGAGCTTCCAGACCACGTGGGAGACCGGCTTCGGGGCATCTACCACTTTGCCACCGATGGGAATGCTTTCCGGAGGAACTCGATCCTCAGTTTGGGACTCTCTGCTGCGGGAGTTTGGCTGGCCAGGAACTTGAGTGACATTGGCCTCATGGCCCCTCAGCCAGGGGTATTGCCAGCCAAGGAGACAAATGGAATCCTGTGCTGTACTTGAACCGCCTAAAAACAGAGCCCATGATCTGTGACCACCACAGGAGATGCCCTGATGGCCGCTGAAATTTGGTTCAGATGGGCACCTTCCTTTTCCCTGTCTGGTTTTCTTTTGTTCCTTGAGTCCACTCAGAACTCCATTCTCTGGCCAGCAGTCAGGCTTAAGCTAAAGCATTGCTTCTGTTTGTAAAACTCTGTATGTAGTTCCTAAGTTTCTGCCCACTATTTATTACTTACTTAGCATTTGTCTTTACATTGTCAATAAGAGAAATCACTCCTGGGTTTTTAGTTATATTCGTCCTAAGCAATATTAATAACATCTGAGACATTATGACTTCATGTGCTGGTGATCTTTTCTCTTGTCCTGAGAAATAGCAATGGTGTTTTAACAAATATCTGAAATGAAGACTGCACACACACACACACACACACACACACACAAGAGTCCTTGAGTTTCATCCTTGTGATGGTTCATTTTTTATTTTATTTTATTTTTTTTTGAGTTGGAGGCTCACTCTGTCACCCAGACTGCTCCCGGCCACCGCAGCCTCGACCCACTGGGCTCCAGCGATCCTTCCGCCTCAGCCTTCCAAGTAGCTGGAACTACAGGCGTGCGCTACCACGCCTGGATGATTTTTTGATTTATTGTAGAGATGAGGTCTCGCCAAGTTGCCCAGGCGGGTCTCGAACCCGCGGGCTCAGGCAATCCACTCACCTCAGACTCCCAAAGGCTGAGCCACCGAGCCCGGCTTAGTTTTATTTCATTGTGAGTAAAAAAGATAATTGATAAAATTTAAATAAAAAATTGTTAAAACTTGTTTTTTGTCCTTCTTTGTTGGCCATCCTAGAAAACAGTCCATGTGTTATTCAGATGAGTGTTTATTCTTCAGGTTTTGGGTAAAAGGCTCTGTAAATGTCTGTTAAGCCTTTTCTATCTAGAGTGCAGTTTAACTCTGATGTTTATTCATTTTTTTGGTCTGGATGATATACCCATTGTTGAAAGTGGAGTGGTGAAATTCTCTACTATTATTATATTGCAGCCAGTCTGTTTAAGTCTATTAATATTTTCTTTACAAATCTAGATAGATGCTCCCGTGTAGGGTACATATGTAGTTGTGATTGCTATATTCTCCTGCTGTATCATTCTCTTTATGATGATATAATAGCTTTATTGTAAGTTTTTTAAAAATTATTTTTGACTTACAATTTTTTATCTGATAGAAATATAGTTACACCCACTCATTATCATAGAATATCTTTTTCCATCTTTTCATTTTCAGGATATGAATGTCTTTACAGGTGAAATTAACTTCTTGTAGGCCCCATATAGTTGGGCTTTGAATTTGTTAAGCCATTTAGTCACTTTATGCATTTTAATTAATAAATTTAGTTTATTTATAGTCAAGTTTAGTATTGTTAGGTAATAAGTTACTACTTCTTCACAGCAAAGAAAACAATACAGTGAAGAGACAACCCACAGAATGGGATAATATAATTGTAAACTACACATCTGACAAGGGAGTTCTTATTCAGAATATAGAGAGACCTGAAACAAATCTAAAGCAAAAATAAAAGCAAGTAATACAATATTTAAAATGAACAGAAGAACTGAAAAGAGATTTCTCAACTGTTGTATAATCCAGCAAAAAAATTAAATTAGTATGTTGAAAAGGTATTTGTACCCCACATCTTTATAATAATAAGAAAGAAAAGATATTTGTATTCCCATATTTATTGAAGCACTACTCACAATATCCAAGACATGGAATCAACCTAAATGTTCATCTATAGGTAAATTGTTATATAGAGAGACAAAGAATTACTTTTAAACCCTAAAGCAAAATGAAATCCTATCATCTGTGGTAACATGGATGAAACTGGAAGACATTATGTTAAGTAAAATCAGTCAGGTAAAGAAAGACAAACAACTCAAGGTTTCATTCATCTGTGGAATCTAAACAAATCGATTTCATAGAAGTAGAGAATAGAATAGTTATTACAAGAGTCTGGGGAGGGAAGCTGGAGTGGAGGCATCAGAAGGGGTTGGTCAACAAGTCAAATTTACAATTCAATGGAAGGACTAAGTTCTGGTGTTTGATTACACAGTAGGGTGCCTATAACAAATAACAATGTAGTGTATATCTTAAGATAGCTAGAGGAGAAGATTTTCAATGTTATTCAACAAAGAATGATGAATGTCTAAAGTAATTGCTTCCTCTAATTTGGTCATATACGACATATTAAGGCATTAAAACATTACATAAATTTGTATGATAAGTGGCAATTATAAATAAAACATACTTTTTAAATGAGAAAGTTTATTTGGCTTGACATTTAATTTCTCCTTAATATATTTATATGTGGCTTTATGGAATAATTCCAGTTTCATATCAGCAAGAAATGCTACTTTCTAAAAGCACTCTCCAAAACTGCAAGCATTTATTCTACTATCACCTGGATGTTGATCATCTTTTACCCTATTATAATATAGCCACAGACCCACCAGAAAGTCTGCGTTTCCTTTAAAGTCTATACTTTGAGTCTTCTTCCATTCCTGATGCCTGCACATTGTATTCAAACGGGTTTTTGGTGCTCAGAACACATTTCTTCTTTTGAACCTCAGGAATGTACTGGGTTAGCATACACACAGTTTTGTTACCTCTTTGAATCACCCATAATTGACCTAGGTTCAAAGAAAAATGTTTGTTCCACTGACACTTCTTAAACATCTGATTCTAACCTCTTACAGCTGTTTAATTATATCTGCCTCATCTCACTAAGGTTTTCCTGTCGTTCACCCCAAAAACTGAGGAAATAGGCTCTTTTTAGATGAGCAGGCTAAAGGAGAGCAAAGAACATTGTAAAACAGTATTTAGCCTGCAAACTGGCTCTCTAGGAATATACGACCCTGTGGTAAAAGCACATCTCACACAAATAAAAAACAAGCAAATAAATAAATAAACCCCAAAAGGGCCAAAATAGTCTTGTAAAAACACATCTAGACCAGCACTATAAAGTTTAAAAATAAAATTCAAAAAAAACCCAACAAGCTGAACAAATATGATCTATTGGAATAAACTTTAACACTCTTAGAGGATAAACAAACACAATCCAGGTACCTAAAAATGTAATATTTACAGTCAGCATTCATTCAAAATTATTATACATAAGAACAAAAGAATGAAGACTTTAACACAGAGGGGGAAAAATCAGTCAAAAAAACAGCTATAATTGGCAAAGATGGTGAAATCGATTTTAAGATAATATTGTATATATAATTAAAGAAACTTTTCCTTTTAGCACTGACAAGTAAAGAGTTTGGAACTCATTACGATTCCATCTTGTGTATCATGACTAATTTTTCTCTCTTTGTTCTATTCGCTTGAAAGGAACATTAAAATACAAAAGTCATTGTGGATTTTTTTATGCCTTATTTCAAGTCTGTTAATTTTTGCCTCATGTATTTTTAAGCACTTTTAGGTGCTTACAAGTTTAATGCTGATTATGTCTTTAAGGAGAATCCCCCTTCTAGCATTGCAATATGTCCTTTTTTACTTCTGGCAATTTTTTTTTTTTTTTGTCATGACCAATTTATTTGATATTAGACTTTTTTTTTTGCAGTCTGCATGGCATATGTATTTACACTTTTACTTTCTTCTGATCTTTGTCTTTATATTAGGGTACTTTTTAATAATCCTCATATAATTAGATCTTACATTTTTATACAATCTGACAATCTGTGTCACTCAATCAAAATATTTGCATGTAATGTCATGGAATCAATATTGTCAGGTTTTGTATACGATCTCATTTTTTTTAACTCTACAGTTTTCAGAGTCCATGCAGTATATTTAGAAATTTACGAAGAATTAGTATTCTGTCACTGTACACCTCACATTCCACCATACGTAATTACTAAATCACAAATTATAAAATATAAAATACATCTGAAAACCAGTTGTCTCTGTCTGTCTGCGTTGCTATAAAATAGTACTTGAAGCTAGGTAATTTTTAAGGAAAAGAGTTTTAGTTAGGTCCCAAATGTGCAGGCTCTTCAATAAGCATGGCACCAGCATCTATTTCTGGTGAGACCCCAGGAAGCTTCCACTTATGGGAGAAGGTAGAGAGAATCTGGTAAATCTTTTGGTGAGGGAGGAAGAGAGAGAGAAGGCAGGAAGTGCCAGACTCTTTTTAACAACTAATTCTTACTGGAAGGAACAATGTGAGAACTTGCTTATTACTGCAAAGACAGCATCAAGTCATTAATGAAGGTATCTGTCCCCATGCCCCAAATACCTTCCATTAGGCCCCACATCCAAGACTGGGGATCAAATTTCAACATGAGATTTGGAGGGGACAAACATCCCAACGATATCACTAGTGAACTATTGTAAAATTATAAAGGACACAAAGCTGGAAGTAAGTTAATCAGAAAAGTTTCTATGATGAGACACTTAGACATGACTTATAAATGCAAATGAATAAGTTAAGGAATTTTAAAATCTTTCAAGCATTCAAAGTGCGGAAAAACTGCAATTTTCTCACTGCATCACTTTATCCAGTTTAGATAATGTGAAATAAAATCACTCATATATATTATTTTCAGAGAAAAGTAAATTAAGAAAGTTACCACTCTTTTCAACAGGTTGAAAGGCAATCTAGGTGTTTTTGCTGTTGTTGCTGCTGATTTTTTTAAAATTTCATCTCTGGATATATGACAAAGCCACTTTGAATTGAGGTTTAAATGTGGTCCTATCTGATAGAATCTGCACTTTTTGCCTTTATTTCCTGCCTACACTTACCAGAAGACTGAAGAGTAAAAACTTATCATTTTCATATGAGGTTAGTAATATTCTGTTTTAAAACACAAACTTTTACAGAAAGTAATCATGACATTTTATACGTATATGTGTACTACTCTGACCCAAACTGGTTTAAACCTAATTTTTCAAAGATATTGCTTCTCTGAAAGCAGCTAAAAGGCTCTGACATACCTAATTAAAAAAAAATAAATAAAGTTGTAACTCACAAGTAATAAACTGGATGCCTTAAATAGAATTGACCCTTCAGATTCATCTAATATTTTATTTTCATTTTGCATTGAATTTTATGAAAATTTTCTCACAGATACATCACTTATAAAATAGTGTTAATAAGTAGCTGTAAAATTTTAATTATTTTTATTCTAAACAGATCTAGGAATCTTCTAGATCCACTTAACTACCCATGTTTTTGCATCTGTTGTAACTGAATGTATTTATACACAAATAAATACCACAGTGTTATATAATTTTCAATTTTCAATGATTTTTTTCTGCATTGAAAATTTCATTATGGCACTCTTTTATTTAAAAAGGGGAAATAATGTATCTTGAAACAAGGAAAAAGGAAAGAGAAAAAGTTAAATTTAAAAATCTGATTGATTTTTTTGCATTTTTTTTTTCCTCATGACCATTTCGACATTTTTATCCTGTTATTCTTTCTCTTGACTTGGTCCCATTTTCTGGGTTCTTTAAAGAGCCAATTTTCTACTTTTTCTACTTTACTTTTCTCTATAATTCAAAGCAGTACTTTTTTTAAGATGTGGGGTACAATACAGGGTTGGGTATACAAATGCTCATTACACAGGCACCCTTGTTGAGGAGGTGTGCCCTTCCCTCCCCTGGCAGTATGAGTGAGAACATATGGTACTCTGTTTTTTGTTTTTGTGATAGATCACTGAGTATGATAGACTCCAAATTCATCCAAGTTGCTGCAAAGTCCATGTGTTTTCCTTCTTTATGACTGCATAATATTATATTGTGAATATGTACCACTTTTTTTATTCAGTCCAGCTTCAATGGGCGGCACGGTTGGTTCTACGTTTTTGCTATTGTGAATAGAGCTGCAACAAACATGCATGTGTAGGTATCTTTTTGGTTGAATGACTTGAGTTCCTCCAGGTACAATAGGAGGATTGCTGGGTCATATGAGAGGTCAATTTCTAGTTCTTTCAGAAATCACCACACTGTCTTCCAAAGAGGTTGCACTAGTTTGCATTCCCACCCGCAGTGCAGAAGAGTTCCTTTTTCTCCTGTTGTTGCTTATTTTGTTAATGAGGACCATTCTCAATGTGGTTTTGATTTGTAATTCTCTGATGATCAGTGAGGCTGGACACTTTTTCATGTGTTTGTTGGCTGCCCATATATCTTCTTTTAAGAAATGTCTATTCATGTCTTTTGTCAGCTTTTTAATGGGGCTGTTTGTTTTTATCCTTTCTGCACGTTTGAGTTCCTTGTAGATCCTAGATGTTAGGCCTTCAGCACATTCTTTTTACAGTAAACTTTCTAAAGTATGGTTAGCATCTTATGTCACTTCATTGAAAATCTCTCAAGGAATATTTTACATAATGAATAGACTGACTTTCAAAACATGACACATTTCACAATCTCTCACCAGTCTCTATTCTCACCTACAGAGAGATACTATTGTATCCAAGTTAGTTGGGCAACTTGTTTCTCATCACGAGAACCTTCCTTGACCCAGCCATTATCCCAGTTTATATTTTCTTTCCTCTTCCTATGGATCTAATAACTATTTTGATTTAGTGACTATGATTTCCTCTGAACGTTTTCTGTAATCTGGTAACTTTGACAGACCCTTCACTTTATGCCCCTCAGTTAACCTCTATCACATATAATGTCTAGAGGATACTATTATTTTTAAATCAAAAGATTCATTCATGCAGGCATATTCTCTTCAGTCATAGGCATTTACTGGTCTCTACATGCCAGACTCAGTGTTAAATCTTGAAAATACAAATATGAAATGAAGGTTTTCTACTCCTAAAGAGCTCACTTGCTGAGTTAGGATGGGATATGGATATGAAAACAAACAGTTGAGATGCAGAATATACAATGTAAATGATATAGCTATCAAAAATAATAATTAGTTTTATAACTAGCTTCCTGGATGAGTACTCATATTTAATTGTTTTTAGAGAAAACTATGTTTAGGGAAATATATAAAACTCTGATACAATTTTGAAAGCAACGCCAATTTGTATATTTTATATATATATATAATTATATCTATATGATGTGTTATGTGTTTTTGAGTCTTCATGTAATTGAATATATGCAAAAATAAACATATGCAAGGTTTTAAAATATCCTATTGTAATATTCAATGAAAATGTAGAAAATAAAATATTATCCATATTTTGAGTTCAAATATGTAAAACTTAAGTGTAGATAATTAAATCTAAAACACAAGTGAAAAGATGAACACTTGTATGTTATTAGGTGAAATGTGTAATGTTCAACACAAATCAATGCTGTTATTTTAATGAAATTTAATATTTAAATAATTTTTTCACAATCAAGTACATATTATTCAAATGAAAATAAGTTACAATATGCAAAGTAGCAAAATAAAAGTGGTGTTATAAATAAAATAGACAAGTGGGACTTAAATTAAAAACCTTCTAGCCGGGTTCGGTGGCTCAGCCTGTAATCCCACGCCTTGGGAGGCTGAGGTGAGTGGATTGCCTGAGCCCGCGGGTTCGAGACCCGCCTGGGCAGGCGAAACCTCATCTCTACAATAAATCAAAAACTAGCCGGGTGTGG
>CAUYQG010023654.1:0-28113 GCA_963574415.1 Tarsius wallacei | reverse complement strand
TGGGTAATTCTGCTTTCCATGCTTGTCATTCTGTTATTCATTTCACTCACAGTATTCTTTATTGCTGCCATCTCAGTTTTCATCTCCTTCCTAATTTCTTCTTGGCTCTCCTCTATTCTCTTTAACCTCTCCATTATTGTCTTGATATATTCGGAGAATCTCACAGTTCCGCCTGTGTTGCCGCCATCTTGACCGCAATCCTTCCATGGTCTTAAATTATTCAGTTTCATAGCTGAAAAATTCCAAATGTTACTTCTGATGTTTCCTGGTTCTCTTGTGAGCGTATGAATCTGAGTTAGGGATTTTCACAGGCTTTACTAGTTTTGTCATTTTCTTCAGGAATATTTACTAATTCTTACAATCCGATTCTCTAAATATTAGAGTGAATTACTGGCATCATTAATATTTAATTTATTCCCTTTTTTTCCACTGTAGATATTGATTCTAGGAAATTGAAGTGTGATTTGAATCTGTAGCTTGCATGGGAATATTCTCTCTTTCCTTGGCCATACATTTCAAATTTCTCCATCCACCTCAGGAAATTCAACTATTTTCTTTGCTTGGCACTATTGAATAATTTTACTAATTTTCAATATTTGAAATATATTCCACTAGTACTGAGGAAGAATTGTCAGATATCTGAATTTATTCTGTTATCCTTCTCCAGAAATTGTGTCTGGAGGATATATTAATATATCAATTAATTTATTTAGAATACACAATTAAAAGAACCACATATTATGAACAAGGTCTTTTAATTATTCAATAAATGTTTAATGCTACAAATGATCATAGTTCATGGATACTATATCACTTTCCTGAAGGTCATTAGTTAGTAGACAGCACACTAGTACTCAGAAACAAGTCTGTTGAGTCGACCTCAGATCCAACACACTTTTTACTATGATTTTCACTTTTCATTCTTCTATTAGAATTTACATATTTAATTAAAATACATTTATATCTCCATCATGCATTCATCTGACCAAATTCTGGGTCCATCTTCTTTTTTATTGCAGAACAAATGATCAGTCACATGAAAGAGATCCGAGGAAGAAATCTAACAGAAGTGAAAGAATTTATCCTCTTAGGACTCTCAGACAATCCGGATCTACAAGGTGTCCTCTTTGGATTGTTCCTGTCAATCTATATGGCAACCATGGTGGGTAATTTGGGGATGATCATGTTGATTAAGATTGACCCCTGTCTTCACACCCCCATGTATTTCTTTCTCAGCAGCCTCTCTTTTGTTGATGCCTCTTACTCTTCTTCTGTCACTCCCAAGATGCTGGTGAATCTTGTGGCTGAGAATAAGTCCATATCTTTGAATGGCTGTGCTGCCCAGTTCTACTTCTTTGGCTCCTTCTTGGGGACTGAATGCTTCCTGTTGGCCATGATGGCATATGACCGCTATGCAGCCATTTGGAACCCCCTGCTATATCCCATTATCATGTCTGAGAGAATTTGCTTCTTACTAGTAGCTACCTCATTCCTAGCAGGCTTTGGAAATGCAGCCATACACACAGGGTTGACTTTCAGATTGTCCTTTTGTGGCTCTAATAGGATCAACCATTTCTACTGTGACACCCCACCCCTTCTCAAACTCTCTTGCTCTGATACCTACATCAATGGCATTGTGATCGTGGCTTTCTCCAGTTTTAATGTCATCAGCTGTGTTATGATTGTCCTCATTTCCTACCTGTGTATCCTCATTGCCATCTTGAGGATGCCTTCATTAGAAGGCAGGCACAAAGCCTTCTCCACCTGTGCCTCTCACCTCATGGCTGTCACCATATTCTTTGGAACAATTCTTTTCATGTACTTGCGTCCAACATCTAGCTACTCTATGGAACAAGACAAAGTTGTCTCTATCTTTTATACAGTAGTAATCCCTATGCTAAATCCTCTCATCTATAGTTTGAAAAATAAGGATGTGAAAGAGGCCCTAAAGAAGGTCTTACAGAAGCACATTTTATAAAGCCATGCTACCATTTGTTATGGAGGTGAAAATATATGCTCATATTAATTTTATTGCCTGATTGCTTTAGCTTTTTCTCTGTATCAAAGTAGGTTATTTAAAATGAAGCACACTTCTTAATCTCATAGAACCTTAAGTATATTTACAATGGGCCCATCTGATGAATCAATACAGTGAATAAAAGTGGTGTCTGGTAAATGTCTCAGAACACTTGGAATTGGATAATCTGAGCTTAAGTGTCTATTTTAATATGTGGTTTATGTCAATCTCAGTTTTATTATTTATACATTGGTGTCTTTGGTTGGGTTCCAGGCAAATAGTCTATTCCAGGCAAACAAACTCTGAGGAAGACATTTGTATGCAGGAAGTATATGGGAGAGTGTTCCCAGGGGAAAAAAAATTGTGGATTGCACAGAAGGAGCTGAATTGTGAGAAAGCTGCAACAGAGGACCCATCCAATCCCACATGATGTTCTGGAGCTGAAATGGCCCTTCAGAAGTATCGCAAATTAAAAAAGGGCCAGATGTTTGTATCTCCCCAATGGCCAGTTTGGGATGTGAATTACCCTGTTGGAGAGGGTATTATGAGCAAGGCAAACAGGGAAAATTCCAAGAGTGTAAGTCAGTTGTCAACTGCCAGGTGTCCAGACACGTGGAAGCTGGAGCAATGGACACTTCAACCTGATAGGCAAATCTGTGTAATGTATCACAATATCCACAATAAATAATGACACTCATCCTCTCACATGGATGTGAAGAGTACCAAATAAAAGATGTGAATGAGTTCTATCAGATATTATAGTACTATGAAAACCACAACAATAATGGGTGAATATTGTACTGACTTTTGAATTAATTAGAATTTCTTAGTGGTAGTAATCAATGTGTTTTAACTTTTTATCTCTTCTTCTTCTAAGGTTTTGCATAACTTTCAATAAACATTTGTGAAATTAAATTAGCTATTTACTGCTTATTGTCTTGGGGGGAAACGATCAATGTTGGAATAATGAGACAATGGAATTCTTTGATGAGATGGAATGTTGAAGG
Organism: Tarsius wallacei; assembly: GCA_963574415.1. Lineage (NCBI taxonomy): Eukaryota > Metazoa > Chordata > Mammalia > Primates > Tarsiidae > Tarsius > Tarsius wallacei. The sequence continues at coordinate 25,089 of CAUYQG010023654.1, read as the reverse complement.
ATGGCTTATTAATGATTTGGAATTGGGTAAATGTTTAGTCATATTTCTTTTTATTCTACCATTCACTGTAGACCATAAGGGAGAACATCAGTGCTCTGCATGTTCCACCTCATTTCTGAAAAATTTGTTAGAAACCATGAAGGAAGGGTTATCTCATTCTGAGTACCTTGAACATTCCCCTCATACCCCTATAACTTCATCTTTCAACTGTTAACCAAGGTTTCTCTCAAAGATATCCAAAACTGTGCCATGCTTTTCACTCTCCTTCATGTTTCCTTTTATTCTAGTTTATCTACTGTAATACTCAGCCTTTATCTCATTCATAAACATCAATCCAAGGAAAGTGGTCCTTTATGATTTTTTATCACTACTCTTTCTTTTTTTGTTTTTTGAGTTGGAGTCTCACTTCACTGCCCAGGCTGGAGTGCAGTGGCACGCTCACAGCCACCCCAGCATCAACCTGCTGGGCTCAGGCAATCCTTCTGCCTCAGCCTTCCAAGTAGCTGGAACTGCAGGTGCATGCTACCATGCCCAGCTAATTTTTTGATTTATCGTGGAGATGAGGTCTTGCCAAGTTGCTCAGGCTGGTCTTGGTCCCTGGGCTCAGTTGCCCAGGCTGGTCTTCATCCCTGGGCTTAGGCAGTTATCTCTCCTTGGACTCCCAAAGTACTGAGATTACAGGCTTGAGCCACCATGCCCATCTAATCACCACTCTTATGTTTACATTTCACTCATTACCCAGCTGAGATTCCATGGTCTAGACTATGATGACACACTGTCACTCACCCTCAGTTCTGACTGCTTTCCCTCCAGTCTATTCATCTGTCTAAATACCAGCTTAGTTAAACTCAATTGTTGTTTGGCTCTGCCTCCACTTAAACTGCCTAGTTCATTCTACTCTCAGATGCTATTACCTCATAATTCATCTTCCGGACCACAAAGATATGATTATACCCATATTACCACCTCTAAATCTTCCCATATGACATTTCCTCCTGTCTTAATAGGTACTGTGTCTCTGCTTTTACCTAAGACCAACTCTTTCACTTCTTTGAGCTTTCCATCGATTTTACTTCAAATATTGTATCCATACTCTACCCAAGCATTAGCATCTCCAGCTCCACTGTAATATCCTGATTTGTTGACATTGTCTAATATCACGTTTCTTAATCATTTCCTTGACTAAAAGTCCCAACAGTCACCAGCTTATTAATTTATCTCTACCTGCTTTAAAACTAAACTTTAAATAAAAATTAATTCTCTTTGCCTCTGCTTATTCATATACCATTTACTTCATAAAATTTTCCAGTTATATTTCTGAAACATCTTTCCATCGAACCTAATCTTGTCAAGGACACATGATACTTCAACACTATGCATTCAAAGATTACTTTTCTGTGTCACTTTGACTTGATATCTCAGGAAGATTTGTCACAATTAATTCCTCTACCTACCTTGATATATCCCATTCTATTTTTCTATATCACCTCACTCTTTAGTGTTTATTTTTTCTTCAATTCCTATCTCTTCCCAGTTAGCTTTAATGGCGCTACCCCTTTCTCATGCTAGCCTCCAAATCTTGGAGCGAAATTCTTAATTCTTAATGTCTGGTTCTCCATCTTCACCCAATCCTTAGGTAATCTAAGAAATGTATAATAATTGTAAAATCTGTATCTTTAGCCTTGAATTCTCACCTGGGTTCCAGATTCATACATTAACTTAACAACCCGGCATCCAGAACTTTGGACACATGAAAGTATCAATAAATTAGTTTTCCCTATTTAGTTATTACTTGATAAATTACTATAAATTAATAGCATCCCCTTTATACTACTATAGGGGACTTTACCTTAGAGACATACTTATATGTGATTGAGTTTAAAATAGCCTTCTCAGTGGCTGAAGATCTCACCTTTATGTTAATGTGACTAGTCTCAGGGTCCTTGGTAATTGTTAGGGGAGGGAGGGAGGAAGAAGAATGGGGACGTGTGACAACACAAAAGGTACCTGGTCCGTTACCGGGGGAGAGAGGGCCACCCAGAAGACCAAACTTTGCTTGCATGTAGCCTACTTATGTAGTAAAACTTCACTTGTATGCCACGCTCTATAATAGATAAATAACTTACAAAAATTATTCTCTATGTTAAGCTACAAATTGTATTTTATGTTACATGTTTTTTAGTTTTGGCTTTGAGCAAGAAAATGGGCACTTTATAATCTTCACTCACAATTAATTCAAAAGATATTTGTTGAAGAGTTTGCATATCACAGGTATGGGAGATATAGCAGGTAAGCAACAAAATTCCATATCTCATTGAAATTATTTTTCAGTGAAGAAGATTTTATTGTCCACATTGGATGCATTATGAACACATACATATGTGTGTGCATTTGACATGAAATGAGTGATGCTTTGAAGAAAAGCAAAGCAGGCAATGGAATAGGGAGTGGTTGAGTCAGAGAAGAGCTCTCTGTGAAAATAGCATTTGAGTGAGGCCTGAACAGGAACAATACATATAAGTGGTTGTGGAAGTATTTTCTGAGTGTACACATGGTAAATAAAAAGGCTCTGAGGCAAGATGCTCTTTGTTTTGTTAAAGGAATTGCAAGAAGACAAATATACATGAACTAGGCTCAGCCTGTAATCCCGTGCCTTTGGGAGGCTGAGGTGAGTGGATTGCCCGAGCCTGCGGGTTCGAGACCCATCTGGGCAACTTGGTGAGACCTCATCTCTACAATAAATCAAAAAATTAGCCAGGTGTGGTAGAACATGCCTGTAATTCCAGCTACTCGGAAGGCTGAGGCGGAAGGATTGCCAGAGCCCAGCAGGTCGAGGCTGCAGTGGCTGGGAGCGGCCACTGCACTCCAGTCTGGGCAACAGAGCAAGACTCCAACTCCAAAAAAAAAAAAAGAAAGGAGAGGAAGAACTGGGATAAGAAAGATGTTGGGAAAGGGCAGCAGCAGATCACACAAGGCCTTTACTTTTTTCCTATCACCCTTTAATCGCTGCCTCCTCCCAACTCCAGACAGCAAGTTGCATGAAGGAATGGAGAAGATTAACTTTGCTGGCTCCTCTACCAGAACCAAGGATAGTGTCTGCTCCATCAAGCAAATTTATTAATTTTGTTGAATAAATAACTCCATGAAGCGAGGACTATATTCTCGTAGAAATGAAAATGGCTTGTATTTTTAATGGAATTCTGAAAGTCAGAGGCAGAATCTGGTCTATCTTGTGCCATTTAATTAACTACTGTGATCAATGAAGCCTCAGGGTCATGAAATACTTCTTGTTGTTTTCTAAATTCTTAAGATATTCTCCCAGGTATAAGTGATTCACTGGGGAAAAGGCAGTTTAATTATCTCAGGAAAAAATAAAATTCACTTTTTAATTGTGATTAGTATATCTCCGACTTTAAACATTTTAGTGTTTTGCAGAGACTAAATCTCAAGAGAATGATCACAACCTTAGTAAGACTGATCCTTCACCCTGGATTCAGAAGAAGCACATTTTGTTGAGTTCATTGACCACATCTAAATTCTGCCATAGCTGATTCATTTATGTCAGTTGAATAATTTTTCAAAGTTATTAACCTGACTGTTGGAAACAGAAAACTTGTATTCTTGAAAAAATGAATAAAGCAAAAGTAAACTAATAATTCCTTCTACTTTCAGTGAATATTAATTAAGGATAAAAGGTAAGATTATTTTATTTATTTTAAATAAAATTATAAATATATTCAGATGTAGAAAATTTCAAGAGAACTTGAGAAATAGTCAAAATTTTAGAGTACACATGTCAAATAGAATATGTCTGAAACATTGAATTTAATGTTATCAACTAAGCTATCAAAACTGATTATTTTAGAAGAAAATTTAGGATCACTAGAAACAAGTTAAAAAATTTATAAAATGTTCAACATACCCATAAATTTACATACATGAAAGCACATTTACATGTACATTACATGAATGCATATGGTGTAAAAACCAAAAAATTTAATAAATTTTGTGTATGAAAAGGGTGAAAACACAGGACATATTTAATTATCTCTGAAGGGCATTCAACACAATATTTTTATGCTATTAGATGCAGAAATTGAGAAATTGGTGGCAATTGTCAGCCTGTGTGTGTGTGTGTATTTATATATATATATACACACACATATATATTAATATACCCCCAAACACATAGAATTGTATGTATTATATAAAAATTTTATCCGTTATGTCAGTTTATCAATTTATTGCATATATAATGTGTTTATATGTATGCAAAAAAAGAGACTTAAAGAATGCATGTAAATTTTCAAAAGTGGTTATTAACAGGATAGAATTTTAACTGATTTTAAGGATTGGAAGATCAGTTAAAAAGATCTTCCAATATGTCCTCAGAATGTCTTAGAAGTAACCTTATAGTAGAAAATGAACTATTTAATTTCCTGTTTCATTTGTATTATTTATTTCTTTTTTCCTTCCTCCCACCTCTCTTCCTTCCTTCCTTCTTTCCTCTTCCTCTTCTCTCTTTTTCTCTTTCTCTCTCCCTCTTTCTTCCTTTCTTCCTTCCTTTCTATTGTGGCAATCTAAGGGAAAGATGATGCTGACGTAGGACTTCCTGGTAGAGATGAAGCTGGTAGGAGATAGTTGGCCTAGAAAATAGATCTTTTTAAAGAAAAGACAACAGAATCATCTGATGGGTTGGTTATGAAGTGTGTGAGAAAGACAAGAGATACTTTATCCCCTATCTATCTATCTATCTATCTATCTATCTATCTATCTATCTAATTTCATCTGAGCAGGTGAAAATATGGGACTGTCATTGGCTTAGAATGGAAATGCTATGTTTAGAGCAGATTAGGGGAGGGCATGAGGAATCCTTTGGTCATGCTGAGTTGCTATGCAATATCCATGTGGAGATGTAAGCAGTTGAATTATAAGTCTGGAGTCTGGAAAAAAGGGCAGGGCTGAATACATGAATTCAGAAGGTATAGGTATATATATGATATTTAAAACCACAAGATAGAATAAGATCACCAAAGTAAATTGGAAATGGAAAAGGGGAAAGATCAAAACAGAATTCTGGGCTACTTGAATATAAAAAGTAAGAAAAAAGAGCAGGACAAAGGAAGGAAGACTGAGAAGGATCAATCCATGTGGTAGGAAAAAACTCAGAGCCTGATGTTTTGGAGGAGTAGAGAGAAAAAGGATTTAAGGAATTGTAAGCAATAAATTGTGTCAAATGCTATATTGAAAGATCAAGAAAGACGAGGCCTGAGAATTCACTTTTGTATTTAGCCACATAAAGGCCAATAGTGTCTTTGGCAAGAGCAGTTTTTAAGGAGTGAAGGGGAAAAAACTTGGTTAGAATGGGCTAAGGGAAAACAGAAAGTACAGGATTCAGTATGAAAAGTATATATAATTGTGCTAATATATTTAATTGCCGAGGAGAATGCAAAGGAATCAGAGTACAGGTGACAAAGGTAGTAGGATCACGAAAGGATAAGAGAAACTTAAGAAATAGGATTGGATACGAACAAATGAGGGTCAATTATCAAAGACTCACATACTACACACACACAAACACACACACACACACATACTCACACACACACACATACCACACACATACTACTCACACATACTACACACACACATACATACATACACACATACACATTGATTTTGAATAAACATACTTAGAGTTTATTTAAGGTATATTTTCTTTTTTATTTCAATACGAAAATTAAAGTTGTAATACATATACTCTCAGAACATCTTAGAAGTAACCTTATAGTAGAAAATGAACTATTTAATTTCCTGTGTTTTGTTTGTATCGTTCATTTCTTTTTTCCTTCTTCACTCCTTCCCTTCCTTCCTTCTTTCCTTTCCATCTGCTCTCTCTCTCTCTTTCTTTCTTTCAGTAAATTTTATTGTGTATATTTGAGGTTTACAACATGACACATAGATATTGACACATAGATGAATACGGGTAATACAGTGGTTACTATATTGAAGCAGACTAACATATTCACCATGGTTTCTTTCTTATCCCAGCAACTGAACGGTATATTCAAAGACAGAGATATGAGCAACTTTACAATAGTGTCTGAGTTTATTCTCCTGGGATTCAGGGATCATCCAGAATTACAATGTCTTCTTTTTGTGGCATTTCTAGTCATCTATATGATCACCGTTGTGGGAAATCTTGGCATGATCCTATTAATCAAGATTGACTCACATTTCCACACCCCTATGTACTTTTTCCTCAGTAACTTGTCCTTTGTGGACTTTTGTTATTCTTCTGTAATTGTCCCTAATATGTTGGAAAAGTTCTGGGTAGAGAAACCAGTCATTTCATTTAATGAATGTGCCACTCAATTCTTCTTTTTTGGTTCTTTTGCTGGAATCGAGGGTTTTCTGTTAGCAGTAATGGCTTATGACCGTTATGTGGCTATCTGCAAGCCTCTCCTTTACACCATCCTCATGTCTCCCAAGCTCAGTGCTCTCCTTGTATTGGCCACATACCTTGCAGGGTTTATAAATGCTGCCATTCACACTGGCTTCACCTTCCAGCTGTCTTTCTGCCGTTCCACCGTCATCAACCACTTTTTCTGTGACACTCCACCTCTCCTGAAACTCTCCTGTTCGGACACACATGTCAATGAGGTTGTCATTTTTGCTTTTGCCAGTTTTAACGAATTGAGTTGTCTCCTGATGATTCTCATTTCCTATCTCTACATCTCTGCTGCCATCTTGAGGATCCATTCTACAGAAGGGCGGCACAAAGCCTTCTCCACCTGTGCTTCCCACTTAATGGCGGTCACCATCTTTTTTGGGACAATTCTGTTCATGTATCTGCGCCCCAGCTCCAGCTACTCAATGGATCAAGACAAAGTGGTATCTGTGTTTTACACTGTGGTCATCCCCATGTTAAATCCTCTTATCTATAGTCTGAGAAACAAAGAAGTTAAAGCTTCCTTAGGTAAAATTTTTAAAACAACCTCTAGTTACTTTTCTACTTAGAGTCCTTAGATTTTAGGACTCTTAGGGAACTTACAAATGACCAAATTTACTTTCATTTACCCTGGCTCCATTTCACTGTCAGGAGGCGATTTTCTGATAGCAAAGTTAGATCAAATTTTCTAAGCATCCTGGAGATCATGGCCACGCTATACAAATAGCACTTTTTCCCTCAGAACCTAAGGACTCAAAAATATCCTAATATCACATTTCAATGCCTGTTCACAGGTATAAAGCCCAGTATAAAAGTAACTGAGACAGAGAAAGACTGAAAGGCAAGCGAATAATTCTATCTTCTGCATTCGATGGCTCCTGGACTGGAAGGTGGTTGCTCTGACAGAGGAGTAATGAGGAATATGCTAAATCAGAATATGTCCAAGGATAGAAACAGAAATTGTAAACTATCTCCTGTCCCACTTGAACCAGAGAGAAGCATCAGAACTAAATCCTGAGAGAAGTCTGAAGTCAAGTGCTCCTAATTTGGGCAATAACTCTGGATTCCTGATGGAATGATAGGAACAAACTCAAGATAAATATAAAAATAAAATACGAAGTAAGAACACCAAGAGTTATGGAGTGGAAGTTTCTGGGGTTGGGAAAGAGTTATTCTGCATAATTATACATCACAAAATTTCAAGGTATTTGACCCTTCAATAAGTAAAACATTTAACCTTGAACTAGGGCAAGATGAGCAATCTTTGTCTAAAGTCTTGACAAATAAATGTACATATATATTTTCTGACAGCTGCAGTTTGATTTGGGTAAGTTTAGGACTTTTAGTTGATTTTTTATATCTCCCAGTAGAACTGGATTTTCTTTAGAACTAGAGATCATAGGCATAGAAAAAATAAATATTTTCCACTTGTGGGAATTGGATAAAATACAATTTGCTGCCATCTTGAGGATCCACTCTAAAGAAGGGCAGCATGAAGCCTTTCATCAAGACTGGTTGTCATCTAAATAGCAAAGTGGCAACCTGAAAGTGCCTAAGAAATAATTTTGTTCTGTCATTTCCAGGTCTGAGAAGAATGATGTTGATAATTTGATGGGTATTGTGTTGAATTCGTAGATTGACTTGGGTAGGATAAACATCTTGACAATATTGATTCTTCCAATCCATGAGCAAGGGTTATTTTTCCATTTGTTTGTATGTTCTTTGATTTCTTTGACTAGTGTTTTATAGTTTTCGTTTTAAAGGTCTTTGACTTCTCTGGTTAGGTAGATGCCAGGGTATTTCATTTTAATTTTTGTGGCTATTTTGAATAGGATTGTGTTTTTATTTGGTTCTCTGCTTGTTTATTGCTGGTATACATAAATGCAGTTGTCTTTTGCACATTGAGTTTGTACCCCAAAACTTTTCCAAAGTTTTTAACCAGTGCAAGGAGGTTTTTGACAGACTCTCCTGGTTTTTCAATGTGTAGTAGTATCATATCATCCACAAAGAGGGATAGCTTAACTTCCTCTTTTCCTATTTGGCTACTCCTGATTTTCTTCTCTTCCTCTAGCAAGGACTTCCAGCACTATGTTGTACAGGAGGAGTGAGAGTGGGCAGCCTTGTCTTTTCCCATTTTCAGGAGAAATGCTTCCAACTTCTGTCAGTTGAGCAATATGTGACTGTGGGTTTATTATAGATGACTCTTACTATTTTGAGAAATGTTACTTTTATGCTTAGGTGTTTAAAGGTTTTTATCAAGAAGGGATGTTGGATTTTGTCCTAAGATTTTTCTTTGTCTAATGGTATAATCATATGGTTTTTATTTTTACATCAATCAATGTATTGAATTATGTCTGTGGTCTTGTGGATGTTGACCAAGCCCTGAATCCCAGGAATGAAACCTACTTGGTAATGGTGGATCATTTGAGATGTGTTCTTGGATCCAATTTATCAGAATCTTATTGGGAATTTTTGCAACCATGTTCATCATGGAGATTGGTCTATAATTTTCTTTCTTTGTTGAATCTTTGCCAGGTCTATGTATCAGTGTGATATTAGCTGCATAAAATGATTTTTGGAGAGTTCCATCTTTCTCAACTGCCCTGAATACTTTTGATAAGATTGATATCATCTTCTCCTTGTATATCTTGTAGAATTTATCTTGAAAGCCATCGGGTCTGGGACTTTTTCTGGTAGGCAGATTTCTTATCATGGAATCGATTTCCTGGATTGTTATTGGTCTGTTTAGTGTTTCAGTGGAAAATAGTGTGGCAGTTTCTCAAAGAACTAGAAATTGACCTTTCATATAATCCAGCAATCTCTTCCTGAGAACATGTCTGAAGGGACACAAATTGTTCTACAAAAAGAGACTCCTGCACATTTATGTTTATTGTTGCACTAATCACAATAGCAAAAAATATGGAAACCTACGCTCATTAAAAGTGAACTGGAAAAAGAAAATATGGTATATACCTGATGGAATATTATGCAGCCATAAAGAACAAAATCATGGAATTCACAGCAGATTGGATGGAGATGGAGGCAATCATCTATCACAGAAACAAAGAACAAAATACCACATATTTTCACTCATAAGTGGGACCTGAGCATTAATTAAAATAGCACAAGAGGGATCAGCAGTCATGAGTCACTGCCAGGAGTTGGGAGAGGCATGGAACAACAGAAAGGGTGCCTGGTCCAAAATCAGGGGAAGTGAGGACCAGGTGGAGTCCCAAACTTCACCTACTTGTGAAGTAGTTATATACCTAATCCTGACTTGTAGCCCACATGTCTATAATAAAATAAAGTTATATAAAAAAAGAAATCTTTTTTGGGGATTTAGCACACTGTCTTTGATGAGAAATTAAACACACTCCTTATAATTTTACTCATCTTTATATTGCTTTTCAAATATTGCCTATTGAAAATGCATGATTTTCTTGCTTAACCAATGATTTCACCCATCTACCATTATTTTTCTGGAGAGGACTTAGTATTTCAAGACACAGCCCAAATATTATCTCTCTTGTCCTAGCACAACAGGGTGACTATAGTCAACAATAATTTATTGTATGTTTTTAAGGTGATTAAGTGTGTTCAGGATGGTTTGACTGCAGCCAATTTACTGTATATTTTAAAATAACGAAAATAGTTGAATTGGAATGTTCTTATACACAAAAATGATAATTGTTTGATGATGAATAATCCAATTTTCTTGTTTGAAAACACTTCCTTGTTAGGACTACTTGACTTCAGCACCTCTCTGAAGATTTAGTTCTGATGTGTCCTTCTCGTTATATATATGGGTACATAGTCCTTCTAGTTATTATACTTTATGGGTACATAGTGTATATAATTATGGGGTACATGTGATGTTTTGATACAGGCATACAATGTCTATCCTAGAAACAGGATAGACATTGTATGCCTGTATCAAAACATCACATGTACCCCATAGATATATACATTATGTACCCATAAAAATGAACAGAAGAAAAAAAAGAAGAGAAAACATTAAGAAGCATAATCCTAGTTGAAGGTAAGGAGTGATGGAAGACAAAAGCGTTGCTCTGGCATCTGAAACTGAAAGTATTCAAATAATCTCAATTTTAAAACTTCAATGTTACAAATTGAAAGTCCTCCTATATCTGATTAGGTAATCTCTCTAGATAATGTTTTGATATCGTTTACACAATTTTCACCTGATGTACTAATCTTTACATTTTACAAATGATAGTTATTTTATCCTAAAATGGGTCAAATGTCCATTAAATGTGTATGTGTGTGTATATATGTGTGTGTTATGTGTGTGTGTGTGTGTGTGTGTGCGTGTTATGTGTGTATGTGTGTATGTATTTGTATGCTGTTGATAAGGATGGGGTCATGAAATACCAGAATAAACTTTGCTCTACACTGGAGACTACAGTTCACTATACATTTATTCAGTAAAATTACACACCTTGCCTACCCACTTCTCTTTTCATTGACACATTCCTAGGTAGGCAGTGATGTTTTGTGCTGTTTTGACCTCAAAACACATGCTAAAATTATTGTTAACTCTCTTAGTTTGTGGTCTAGATACTTCCCATATGATGCAATCTATGGGTTCCTTTCAAAAAATCATAATTACAACATTGCCTGTCACAGTGCATAGAATGCTGCTAATAGAAAGACAGAAGTATGGCCAGTGCATTTTGCACATTGGGACAATACTACCTGACATTTTATTAACAGTGACTGATTTGGAATTGCTGTTTACGTAATGAGATGGTCAGTATTCTCCCAACTGGCCGTATAAAATTGCTATATTTTATTTTACTAAGTCTGCTGATTGCCTACTAATTCTAATAGCTTTAAAAACAAAACCCAGAAGTCAGAATATTCTTAGTATGTATGTGGTATTTACATATAAATATTTGTATTAAACTATCAGCCAGATCCTCCTTATATGCTAGAGGATCAGGAAAAAAAAATCAGGCTATAAGGTATGACAGAAGACATGAGGTTCAGGTTCAAATCTTGAAAGGACAACACTAGCTTCTTTAATTTTTCAATGGTTTTTAGATTTGAAGGCTTATGTATTTCTTCTTTTTGTCTTTGTTATATTGCCTAACTAACAAGTAAATGTCACTTTTACTTTTTATGCTCATCCTTCAGCATACCTGATTGTCAAGGAATATGGAATTTGTGTGATAGATAGGACTTAGACAAGTAATTTTCCCATGAGCCCGAGTAAAACCTCTGTTGTCCCCTATCTGCATAGAGGAATCCCACAATAAGTATTTGTCTTGACCATTCTTACTTACCATTAAAACTTTTTATCTAACAATTTGTCAGCCTCCACCTTTTCTCTTTCTTCTTATCTTTTATTTTTGAAAATTTAAGCCATATTTACATTTGTAAAAAAGAGGAACTGAAATAAATAAGTTAGCTTTCTGTATATTCTAATTGAATCAATTGTTAATTTTTTTTTTCAATTTGGAACTGAACTCCCACTGCATCTAAGCTATGCCTGTGTTTGAAATGAAGAGGCATCCAAGATTTTGGCAAAGTATTCACCAAAAATAAGATATGGTGGTAAAATTATTGAGATACAAAAAGTTAATGGAAACTATTTGAAACGCACAAGCACCAGTATATAAATAAATGTAAAAGCCCATGAATAGAAATTTGACTAAAATACAAAAGTACTCAAATTAGAGGTTGAAAATGTTAATAGCAAAAGTATAAAATAAGATACTGTGTTTATGTGTCTCCATATGAGAGAGTTCAAAAAGACTGACACTTTCCTACATTGATATTGCCAGGAAAAATAATAATATCCACTTTTTTTTGCACCAACTTTAACCTTATATTGCCAGGGTATTAAAAATTTGTGTACACTTTTGAATTTAACTGTTCTAGTTTTAAGAATCTGCTGAAGGCATAATAAGCAACTTGCATGAATATTTCCATGGTAATGTTTGTTTTATAATTATAAAAAAGGAAACATACAATATGTGAAATACAGGTATCCCTCACTTTTCCTGGCACCATGTTAATAAAAACCTGTTCATACTGTATGTGTCCTTGCTTTGCATGATTCCCTGTTATTGCAGAACCATGCAAAGTGAGGATTGCCTGCACTTAATAACTGGAAAGGCACAGACATCTACCAGAATTAATGCTAGAAGCCAGCTGTAAATAACTAGGACAGCTGCAAAGGTGTGATGGCTGCGATCATAAAGAAAAGTGTGAATATTGGATACAAATTTTTTTGCAGTATAATGTTATATAGGCATTAAAATGATGGTATTTCATATTAAAGAAAGGGAAAATAATTTTAGATGGTATTTGATTTTAAAAAATGTAAGTGCTATATATAGTATGTTAATTTGTAAAATTCAATGATTGGGGAAAGTAAAACTTGTTCTTTATATCTGTACTCAAAATTTCCATGAAAAACAATTTACTTTTAGTATAATCCAGATCCCAGCGTATACATTTAAAGAATATTTCTATTTTGATATCAAAATTTAAATATAAAAGTAGAAAAAACAGGACCTGTAATAGTCATTAAACTGGTTGGTCATCCAGTTTCCTTCTAATTCAAGCTCTTATTACTTTTCTCCTTAAAAATATTGTGTTTCTGAATAATTTAAAATAATTTAGGGGCAAACAAAGCCATGTTTATTTGTTTGTTAGGAGCTGTAGTGTGGGAACAAGTCAATGTCAAGTCCTCTTGCTTCCTCTCTTTTTATCTGGAAAACAAAATCTTGCTTTCATTTAGAAGCACATGTCTCTGGAAAAATTTTCTAAAAATAAAAGTTTTTTTTTTTCTATTTTTGAGCTTAAATATCATCATCATAGCAACCATACTATGGAATTGAAAAGAAGTGCAAAACCATTGAATTCCAATAAATTATGCTGGATTCATGAGTGTTTTTTTTTGTGTGGATTTTACATTTACTATATTCACATACACAAAATGAAAGCGAATAATCCAAGAGCTTTTGAGGTTGAGGCGAGAGTTGGATATTCATTTTCTGGTGGTTATTTGCACATGAGTACATACAAAAAGACAGAAATAGAAAAAAATGTAAGGACAAAACTGTGGGAATCTATCTTAGTAACTGATCAGTAGCAAACAGTTATATTTATGGAGATTTGCCTCAATTTGCTTAAATAGTAAAAGGAAATGATGTAACTAAATGTGTCATATCCATATTAAGTTAGATTATGTGCTTTAAGAAAAGCTAATTTCAAAGAGTATCAAGCAATCTGGAATATACTTATGCTATATATTAAAGAAGTTGTTTAAAATAGTTTGTGTGTAGACAAGGGATAGAAGGTAAGATAAAAATTATACAACTAATAGTTATAATATTTTATGGACAAAAATAATATAAACCACCTCTGCAGTAAAGGAAAATCAGGGATGATTATTTCCCATTTAAAATGCAATCTTTTTTGATAAAAGATAATTTTAAAAAAAATCACAGGGCCATAAAACATATAAAACTTTATGTTCTTTGCTGAAACAATAAAGCACATATACAATCTAAAAAAATTAAGGAAGTAATTCTCCCTAACTCATTTTACAAACATATATTATTATTTTCTAGAGAATTGCATTTAGGTAGACTAAATAATAGCCACTGTTTATTTATTTATTTATTTTTGAGACCCATTTCTTTATTGGGAGACTGTAGATATTGAACTTTTCTCCATTTTACCAAGCTTTCTCATAAACACTCTTCTCAAAGACTGTTTCATGTCTTTGTTCCTCAAGCTGTAGATAAATGGGTTTAGCATGGGGCTCACAAAAATACAAAAAACGGCCACAATTTTCCCTTGCTCAATAGACCTTTCATTTGCTGGTCTCAGATGCATGCAGAATAGAGACCCATAGAACATAGTAACAGCTGTCAGATGGGAACCACAGGTGGAGGAGGCTTTGCGCTGCCCTTCACTGGTTTGGATCCTCATAATGGTGAGGAAAATAAAAATGTAGGAGGTAAGGATGATGAGCAGAGAACCTGTGAGGTTAATTCCTGCTGATACAAAGAGGGCAGTCTGCTTTACAGAAGTGCCAGAACATGTCAACATTAAGAGAGGTGGATCAGTGCAGTAGAAATGGTTGATGGTGTTGGGTCTACAAAAAGACAAGCACGAGGTCAACACTATTTGCATTGTGGCCACCATAGAACCCCAGAGATAGGGGAAAGTCACCAGGCAGATGCAAACTGACCTGGACGTTTTGCTGCTGTAATGTAGGGGATTTCAGATCGCCATTTAGCAGTCATAGGCCATGGCACCAACCATGTAATACTCAGTGAGGAGCAGGGTCACAAAAACAAAACACTGGACCATACATTGGGTATAGGAAATGGTCTTCTTCTCAGATAAGAAATAAACAAGCATTTGTGGAGAAATATTTGTGGAATAAAAAAATATCTATGCATGCTAAATGGGTGAGAAAAAAATACATGGGGATTTGCAGCCGAGGAGAGAATCTGATTAGGAAAATCATCCCAAAGTTCCCAGGCAGGGTGATGAGGTAAATCAGGAGAAACACCACGAAAAGGATAGGCTGTAGCTCTGGCCAGCTGGTCAGTCCTGGAAGAATAAACTCAATTGCCTCAGTGCCATTGTGTTCAGGATCTATCTTCATCTTCATAGTTTCTATTAAGAAAAAAATTCAGCTATATATAAAAAAGAAATTATATGCAATAAAAGAATAGGCAAAATAAATGAGCAGTAAAACAAATTGGCTTTGAAAAGGGGGACTATTAAGGCTGTGTGTCTTCCCTAGAGATGAAAGAGTTTCCATAGATGCCTTCAAGTGCTCTGTGATGCTGATTAGGATAGACAATATAAGAGAGCTTGAATTCCATGCAACTTCCTGTCTGGGGGTTTTGCAACTTCCACCTCTACTCTGCTAACACATATGGGATTTGACTTAGCTCATTGGTGTCCCTAATTAGGCTAGGATCAGAGCCCAGAACCTCAAACATGGCTACCATCATAGTCTGATAACAGCACAAATGACTCATCTTGAAATGGGGCAAAGTATCTGTAGATTGTTTCATCATTGCTGGCAAAGATAAACCTTCTGTAAACTGAGGACCACATACACCTCGAGAGACTATTACACACAAACATGCACACACACACACACACACACATTCAGTTTTAACTTTCTCTTCATTTCTTACTCTTCAAACAGCAATGAGCATCTTCTCGTCTTCTGTCCATCCTAACTGCTTGTCTTCCAAATCAACTAATAGTTTTTATTGTTTCTTCACCTCATATTCAGTTTTATCTCATTGATCTCAATTTTTTCACAGTCTCTCAATTTATTTTATATTTATATTTCAACTTATCTCATGCCCTGGACTTAACATCTTTTATCTGAATTATCAGAAATTCTTGTCAGTTCTACCTTCAAAATACTATATATTGAAACTTAAAACCACTTGTGTTTTCTTTGCTACTAGTCTAATCTAAGTTGTAGTTATTTTTTGCCTAGGCTACTTCAATGCTTCCCTTCTTTCACACTTAAAACCTATATTCTCAACACTATCCAGTTATATTTTTATAAGCATAAATCACAGCATATTACTGACTAAGTAAAATGGTCCTAATTTTCCAACACACTTGGGCTAAAATTTGAATGTCTCACTACGGTGTGCAAGGATCTATGGGTTGTCATCCCACCCATCTCTTCAAACCCTTTTTCTACTCTCTTTTCAGTCCTTCTTCTCCTGCTACATTCAGTTTCTTTCCTTGATCATGCCTTAATCACAGTAGATATACAATAACTGTTATTTTAATAAGTGGATGAACCGATGAGGTCACTTTGCCAACTCATATCAGCTGGCTTTCAGAGGTATGTAGATCTCTTACCTCACCCATGTCATCAGTGGAGACTGAGTTACTACAAAAAAAAAAATAATAATAAAACCTCTAGCTACCATGTATTGAATGTATAGAAGGAAGCATTTTAGAGGTTAAAAAATCAATTAGGAGTTTGTTTTATTAACAGAGCTAGTGATGATGGTGCCTGGCTGAAAATTTAGCATAATTGATGTTAAAACTTTCTCTAGAAAGTTAGTAAAGAGAAAATCTTTCCAAGAGTCTCCGTAATCCTATGTCAAGTCTTCTTGCTTTAACGAAACAGGGGGAAAAGAAAGAAAATGTCTTATTAAGATTTAGGACATACTATATTTTTTTAAAGTCCAGAGATTGATTTATGAGATACTCATAAAAAAGTGTATCCCATAACCACAAGCCATAAAGGCAGAACTTGATATAGATACGTTTAAAGTTATGAGCTAACTCGAAGAATAAGACACAAGAAATATGTGTTATCATTCCCACTAATATAATAAGAGCTTTAAAAATAGCACAGATGGTGGGTGGCTAATGGTGTCTAAGAATTTTTCAGTTGTACCTTACATACTGTAAGACAATACTATGAACCTAACCAGATGAACATATCTCATATTTTTAAGAGAACCTCTTTATTCAGTGGTGCTCTCTCATTCCAATAGGAAAACAAATGAGAAAATGAGAGGAACAAGGACAATAATGATTATATGTACAAAATCATTTCAGTTTAAATAATGAAATTGTTGAAAAGAATTCCATTAATATTTAGAGTAGGGAGAAATTAAAGCTCTATGTACAATGCAAAACAAAACAAACAAAAACATCAAGCTGTGTAGAATCTTTTCTGAGATCTTTAGCCAAGTTGGATGCTTCACATGAAAGACGGTGTTGGGAGTGTCTTCCCTTTGAACAAAACAATGTAAACTTGTTTTGATAATTCTGACTATAGCAATGCCATTATACTTCAGTGCAAACTTGAAGCAGAGGAACCTAAGAGAAGTTCCTATGAGGAAGACCAGCCGGTAATATTTAAATAGTATTTCCTCTCATTCTTAACTTATGATTATTTTTATCCAAATTTTTTGACACTTCTTTTAGAAAGGTGAATAAAATCATTAAAGTCATATAAGTGGGAATATATTATCTTGTGCTGAGTTCTAGGGCTCTGGATTTGAAAAAGGCAAACAAGGTAATAGAGAATTAAGCCTTTTGGATTGCAACAATTGACTGAGATTCAACTTGTGAGTCTACTTTAAATCTTAGCTGTGTCAGGAACTTTTTTATCCTTTGATTTGTAACTAAGTCCAGGGGTAGTTGCAGGGTCTGCCTAACATCCTAAGACATCACCAGTTAACTGCTGTCTTTGTCAGAGAATGTCTAGGTGTCTGTCTGCCTATGGTTTTATCTCAGTGTGGCAAATCTTATGGCTACTAGTAATTCCATTTGGGATTCAAAAGAGGAAGTAATAAGAAATCAAACTAAATTTCTTAAAAGTTCTTAATTTTCAGAACTCTCAGACTTACCTGTAGAGGGCTAGTAATTTACTATCTTCCTCAAAAGTCCCCAAAGTAGGAGGATTTATACCTGAATGGTTAATCTTGGGAGACTTGCCCCTAAGCATGAATCAAAAAATCACCTTGGGATATCATTAGAACTCTCTCTGGAGGTGTTCATAAAAGTCACATCTTTTTTTTTTTTTTTTTGAGTTGGAGTCTCACTCTGTCACCCAGACTGGAATGCAGTGGCCGGTCCCGGTCACCGCAGCCTCGACCTGCTGGGCTCTGGCGATCCTTCTGCCTCAGCCTTCCAAGTAGCTGGAACTACAGGCACGCACTACCACGCCCGGCTAATTTTTTTGATTTATTGTAGAGATGAGGTCTCGCCAAGTTGCTCAGGCGGGTCTTGAACTTGCGGGCTCAGGCAATTCACTCACCTTGGCCTCCCAAAGTGCGGGATTACAGGCTGAGCCACCAAGCCCGGCCAAAAGTCACATCTTAATGAATGCAATCCTAACTTATGACTTAATTATTAGACATATATAATGTCTTTCAGTAAATGTGAATACACTTGGTACAGATTTAATATTCAAATAAATTTCGGGGTAGATTAAAAAGTTTTCGGTTCTTTCCAACTAAGAGAGCTTTTGTTATGACTGCTCATTGTATTCCCAGCTGGAATAGTCTTTTCCTCTTGGAATATTCATGGTGGTTTTCCCTGCTTCTCTTGTAGTATTTGCACTCCCCACTTCCATCTTTTATCACTTTTCTATTTCTGTATAGATGTTCTGAGGATAAAATTAGTGTCAATTTTATCTTGACATCCCTTATGGAGATCTGCAAAACATTTTAGTGCACAGCTAATGTATAGAAAAGAATTATTGGATAAATAACTAGTGATGCTTAGTTTAAAAAAGGTAGTTCAAGTAGCTTATTAGCATGGGCCATTTATACAAACTTGTTTAATTTGATTCCAGAGATACAGTATATTAGTGCATATAATGTTTCCTCTTTTGGTCCTATCTACATTGATATTTGAAATCTGAATAAAGCCCTCTTACTTCTAGGCCATATCTATAATAAATGATTATGAATAATAAAAAATAATGTAATAGTGCTAAATCTTTCATATGACTAAGACAATCTTCCTCTACTAAAATTCATTCACCTTTAATTCTTGACATTAAAAAACATAGATGATGATAAAGAGAAAGTAAAAAAGCTCAATATGTGGCCCTTCAACCTGGGAACACTAACGAGTGGAGAGGAAAATGTGAAATATTTAAGGCCATAGGGAATTTCTCTGAGACAGCAGTCTCGACCTTCCTGCTTTAGGTTTTGTCCCTGAATCAGCCTGCTGAGTAGTCAAACCAAAGTTAACTTGAGACTCAGCTTATGTAAGGGGTTCCCACGTGTATCTGAGCTAATACTCCCACAGTTTTTTCAGTTTTCAAGGGGCATGAACAGTACTCAAATTTCCAGCATGCCCTTAATAGGGCTAATATTTGATGATGAATAGCTAAGATTTCATGACCTAGACACGTTGAATCAGTGAAGCTGAGTCCTACACAACAGACTTCCTAGGCCATGTCTGAATGATGTAAAGGACAGACCCAAGGAGGATTTGTAGTTCCTGTGAAAACCAAGGTGCAGTTGGGTCAGCAGGGAAGATTAGCAGGCTATGTCCAACCAAGAGAGAGAAATGACTCTGAGATATACTTGTCAGGGTGGATGGTAGCAAAGCAAACAGTAACCAGGCAGTTAAGAGGCCAAGAAAGACCAGAGAGCAGCACGAGATGCAGATCTAAGCCTATCTTTCCCACTGATATAGACTCATAAGTCATGGAAAGGGAAAGGAATAAAATCTGAATGAATGGACATTCACCTGAAGAGGAAGTCCAACTAAACATTTAAAAAGAAAGCCATAGTTCACAAGTCCATGTACTATATAATCATGTCTTGACTTACAGACCCAGATAATATAATAATCACCTAAGTATCTGGTCATCATAATTTTTTGGAAAAGAAGAGAGACACATGCAAATTATTTACATCCCAAATTTCATATACATGCAAAGAATAAATAAAAGCACTTGTCAGGGTAAGCAAAAATTGTGCTAAAGATTAAAAAGCCTGATATACTTTTTACTTAGTCAATCTGAACAAATGTTTTTGTCTAATTGGTTTATTGAAATGGGTGAAAACTTTGCTGTAATGTTCTCTCTTACATTTTGTAATATTTAGTCATAAAGCCAAGCTACTGCCAACTCTTGAGTAAACACATTAGTTAGAAGTTATGTCTTTGTGTTTTTATGATGATATTATGTGTTACTACTTAAGGTGATAAATTGTGTTCATTGTAGAACTTGTAAAAAAATTTTTATTATAAAGATGTGGGGTACATTTCAGGGTTTTATATATATAGACATTGATCATGCAGGTACCTTGTTGCTGAGGTATGTCCCTCCCTCCCCTAGCAGTTTTCTTCAACTGCCAATCCCATCTCCCCTCCCCTGACAGTTTCTCACTACTGCCAATCGCTTTCTTATAGCATTATAATTGTTCAGGGTCCATTTATGAGTGAGAACATATGGAATTCTGTTCTTTGTTTCTGTGATAAATCACTCAGTATGATCAACTCCAAATCCATCCAGGTTGCTGCAAAGTCCATACATTTGTCCTTCTTTATGACTGCATAATATTCCATTGTGTATATGTACCACATTTTTTTATCCAGTCCAGCTTCAATGGGCAACACGGTTGGTTCCATGTTTTTGCTATTGTGAATAAAGCTGAAATAAACATATGTGTGCAGGTATCTTTTTTGTAGAATGATTGTAGAACTTTGAATGTGAATTATAAAACTTTTGAATTTGAATTTGCTCACTAACCTTATAGTAACTGTCCATTGTTGATGACTTTGCAAATCTTTTTTTCAACTAAATCATAAGCTCTACATACATGGTTTTGGTGATTGAAATTATGTCTGGACTTTTCCAAATTCAGGTTGGACTAGTATATATTCCTATAGATAAACATATTTTGAAAACTTGGTTTATGTCATCTCTGCTCAACTGAATGAGGTTCCTGTGGAAGAACAAAGCAATTGAAGAGAATTTAAAAAGCTGAATTTTCACATTTTCTTTACATTATCTGATGATAAGGCACATACATTAGCAACTTCTTAGTATGGCAACTACTACTATAATCTCTGAGTATTTATTAAACACCAAACCCTAGAGTGCTGAACATTTAAAAATAGATAAATATATTCATTGCCTAAGAAACGCAAAGATTATTTAACACTTACGATGTCCTTGTGATACAGATATTATTATTTATTTTCTACAGATGAAAAACCTGAAGCTGAGAAGGGTTAAATAATTTTTTTCAAGGACACAGCAAGAACTAGGCTTCAAATCAAAATATTATTCTCTTAGATATTTCTGGGTGAACTTGGAAAACACCCCGAGACAATAATGAGTTTATTAGACTGTAAAATCTTGTTTATGAATAATTATGTTTCAGACAGTTAAAATTTTTAAATATGAAAATATATATGTAAAGAAACATATGCAAATATTTCATATAGAGAAGACTCAACATGAGTCTTTGAGGAGTGCACTCAAAATCGTTATAGTTTCCAAGGAAAAAAATATGGCATCAGGTATTAGGTAGATAGTAGCTGATGAGCTAAAAAATGGCAGAGCCATAACTTGCTTTTCTTGTGTCACACACTTCTCATTCACAGCAAACCTCCCAAGTGGTAAATTTTAAGGGAATGAATTAATAAAATTCCATGAAATAGTAAGAAAATAGACTTCCCAATATTTTCAAAGCATCAATGAAAATTTCTTTGATGCTCCTAGCAATTGTGTTAACTTCTCTCATCTTTAGAGGGTAGAAAAATTTAAATTTGAGATATTTAAAAAGGCAGGAAGAGGATAATTGGCAATTGGAAGCATTTGGAATGGGGGAGAAAATTAAAGATGACTCAGAGATGTCTGGAATACATACATGGGTGCCAGGGAGTGCCAAGCATGATAAAAAGGATTGATGCAGAAGATTGAATGACTTGGAGAAAACATTCTGAAGAATACATTGATTGTGGTCTTCTCCTTATACATCCATAGGGTGAATGGAGATTGGAAAAATTATGAAAAATGTATTGAAGCTACATGACTATTAATCCAAAGCATTATTTTCTCCTCTGTGATCAATATGAATGCTGAGGCTGGTCATGGCTATGGAAATGGAAGGGTGGGGGAAGTTATTCTGCTGCTTTGCTGTATCTGAGTGACATCAATTCAGAAGAAGGGAACAGAAAACTTTTCTAAATCACATTCCCAACTCCAAATTTACCTACAATAATTCAAGTAATTTTGATATCTGACTCTTATATGTGGACCTCAATTGAGTCAGGATTCAGAAGGAGGGTGATTCAATGGTTTCTTTAAGCACTAAAAAATGGTGATTCCAGAAATGCCCTGAAGTTTTAATAAAACTAATATTTATTAAAATAATTAACTACTATATCTACTGCAACACTTACTGAATATCTACCATGTGCCACTCTGGCCTGAGTCAGAGATGCAGCACAGAACACAATTCTACTCAGATGGATTGACTGAAGATAATTCATAGAAAAGGAATAAAAGCAAGGTTAAATAAATCAGACCAAGGATGTTGACACACTTGGAGGTTAACTTCAGAAAATAATTCCCACTCTTAGACCTGAAGAACCAAAGGCAGTGGCTACTGTCACTGGAACTCAGTGGGAGCTGAACTCAAGAAGAAAGTTTCTTGCTATTTTCTTCCCAAAGGCGCAACCCAGCAGGAGTTCTCCTTGGAGGAATACAGCCACTGTAGCACGTTTATATTGAAGCAGGAAGGGAATGAGAAAGAAATTGAGTTACTTGTTTCTCCTTCCCACTTCTGACTTCCTGCTGGTTTCTCTCATCATTTGGCTAAAGTCAGAGAAAACCAGACACTTAAGAATATCTACTGATAGTATCCATGGGAATAACCTCCAGAGGGACAATGTAAAGTAGAAAAGACAATAGATCTGAATGGCAGTAGGGTGGAAAAAGGAGAATTGCCAGCACATCTATAAATCCACAATGTTCCATAGCTATATAATATTATTCCTATTAAAAAAATAAAGGCAAAAGACTCATAATCCATAAGTAGCTCGTCAAGTTCAAAAAACATTAATTGATCTTCCCATGGTTTTCCAGATTCTAAAACTATCTCCACTATTGTCTTACATGTTGTATACAAGGAAACTTATTATAGTATTTCCCTAAGTCAAAACATATTATGTCATGCAAGAGAAAAGTAATAAACATAATAAATAACATTGCATCATCATTCTTGGAGATTTGATTCTCTAATGACCACGGGGAATGAGCAAAATTCATGTCCTCAATGAATTCAGGATTTTCAAAGACTAGAGAGATAGTGGCTGTTCATAAATTGAATGACTTCTTGCTAGAAATAATTGAACGATAGGAATTTGATCCCCATGTGACAATTCTGTTATAAGCTCTTCAGGTTCTTCCATATCTGTTCTGTCCTTGTGAAATCACTCTTCTTTCTCAGATAAGGTTGGACTTTTAAAATATTTTGCACTGTAGAAATACATCTTTCAATTGATAAATATAAATTGAGCTGAAATATATTCTTAGGCTTTAGCAAATGTCTCTATTGAAGTGCTATTATTCTCAGAGTACAGGTGTTTGCAGAATGCTGTTTACAGAGTGTTTATATAATAGTATGGGAACTAGATAAAAATAATTTATTTCATCAAGAGTTATTTACTGTCTCCAGTTTGTAAAGCACTAATACAGGTGTTGCTGGGTCAACAACTAGATTAGCTAAAATCCTTGTCCTAAAGGAGCTCATGCTTTGATGTTGAGTCTTGTTTGAGATTAGTCATAGCTCATTCACCATACTAGAAGTGATAACTTATTAAATACTACATAATAAATACATTTTGAAAGCTTCCTCTGAGTTAATTTTCTCACCTGGAGAGAGTTGTTATTATTGACCAAATTTTATGGATGTGAAAACAGGCATAGAGAAATTAATAACTTCCCCAAGGTCACACAGCATGGAAATAGAGGAACTGGGAGTTTCACCCAAGAATTGTGACTGCCAATCCCCGATAACTGTTACATTCTGCTAAATCTCAGTCATCAACCATGAAACTCTCTCTTTTATTTATTTATTTATTTATTTATTTATTTATTTATTTATTTAAGTCAGAGTCTCACTCTGTCACCCAGGCTGGAGTGCAGTGACATACTCATGGTCACCTCAGCCTTGACCTGCTAGGCTCTGGTGATCCTTCCACCTCAGCCTTCCAAGTAGCTGGAACTACAGGTGCAAGCCACTAGGCCTGGCTAATTTTTTTATTTATTGTAGAGACAAGGTCTCACCATGTTGTCCAGGCTGGTCTGTAACCCCCGGGCTCAGGCAAACGTCTTGCCCCTGCCTCTCAAAATGCTGGGATTACAGGCGTGAACCACAGCGCTTGGCTTGCTACTCTCTTATTCCATGAAGAAAAGTAAAGATGTGGCATTAAATAATCTTTCGGATTTATTTTGAAGTAACAATGCTACTTTATCATTACAAGCTTTGTTTCATGTCATGTTCTGTACTTCCATCATAAAAAATGGGCCACTTTTAGGTTTATAACTTACATTAATTGTTTAAAATGTATTAAAATATATTACGCAAAGGTGCCTTCTCTAGATTTCTTTTCCACTTCAAATGGAAACAGGACCACATTCCAAGGAGTTACCATTCTTATTAAAGCCTACCAACAGCCTTCTGAACTCTTTGGGGAACTGAGCCATGGCAGCCAGCCTTCACAAGAGAGTGCTGCAGGGTAAAAGGAATGCCAGGTGAACAAAGCTTTGGATGACCTCAAAGACACTGTCCATGTGTAGAAGCTTCTCTGTGGAATTTCCTTGCTCCTTCCCTAGTATCCTTTTGATACACAATTTCTGAAAATTGAGTCCTTTATCAACATTTAATACCGTCGATATTTGTGTACTTGCATACACATGCACAGGTATGTAGTTTCTGAACTGTGTGCATACACATGCATACACACCCACACACTCACATATCTTTTATACATAAAAATATTTATCAGCCGGGCTCGGTGGCTCAGCCTGTAATCCCGCGCCTTTGGGAGGCTGAGGTGAGTGGATTGCCTGAGCCCGCGGGTTCGAGACCCGCCTGGGCAAGCGAGACCTCATC
>CAUYQG010023652.1:0-38953 GCA_963574415.1 Tarsius wallacei | reverse complement strand
TATTTGTTTTGGCAATGTTAAACTTTACCTGACTTCTGTGTTACTTCAAAACAGTGATAATTAATAAATCCTCTAATTTTATGTATACCAGGAAACAGCTTACTGTAAAGAACCACCCTTTCAACATGACTTAGATAATTCTAGTTACATTGCTTATCTGTGACAAAAGCTAGGTACAGGCACTCTAAATCTCCATGTTTAGGCCTAATAAATAATTACCTAAACTGTTCTTACTGACTAATCTGAATAAAATGACTACAAATATTATTTACCCAAATTTAACTAGGCCTTTCTCATCCCGTCTGAATTTTGACTTGCCCGTGAAGTTACAAAAACACTAGAATATGGAACAATTCTTCCTCTCTCCTCTGGAGAACCAGGAACATATATATATACACACACTTCCTGTTCTGTTGTTTGATTTATCTCCTATTCATCCTGCTCCCCAACACCAGCACCTTATAGTCTTGTTTACTGCTTCTTGTAAAAGGCACGGACTGATCTTTATGACAGTTGCATATCTTGTGGCCAGTGTGTCCCTCCTGTTGCAATTGTCCCCTGAATAAAAGATTTTCTTAATAATGTCCAGACTGGCATATTTTCTTTGACTGTTTATATATTTCATTTTGTTTTGTATACAGGTACCTGAGATGGTTCTTGTTCACCTAAATTGAAACTTAAAGAGGAACTAGAGCTACGGGAGTTCAGGAGATATATATTTGAAGTCCATCTGCATAGAGGTGAATAAAAAGCAAAAGCAGAAAAAATAGCCGGGCTTGGTGGCTCATCCTGTAATCTTGCACCTTGGGAGGCTGAGGTGAGTGGATTGCCTGAGCCCACGGGTTCGAGACCCACCTGGGCAGGCGAGACCTCATCTCTACAATAAATCAAAAATCAGCCGGGTGTGGTAGCGTGCGCCTGTAGTTCCAGCTACTTGGAAGGCTGAGGCGGAAGGATCGCTGGAGCCCAGCAGGTCGAGGCTGCGGTGGCCGGGAGTGGCCACTGCACTCCAGTCTGGGTGACAGAGTGAGACTCCAACTCAAAAAAAAAAAGAAAAGAAAAAAAAAAGAAAAGTTAGTTGTCATTGTTGGGGTTGAGAATGCAGGCACAAACAAGTAATTACAATTCCATTTGGTAGATGAAACAGGCACATAGAAGAGGCAATAACTGGCCCTGGGTGTTAGAGAAGGCTCTATACAGGAGGTCATACTTAAGCTGTGTCTCGAGATACGCTTAAAAGTTTACCTACAGAGGGAGGAATAAAATGCTAGATAGAAGAAACAGCATATTCCCTGGTGTGGTCATTAGAGAAGCTCAAAGTGTTCAGGGGATGGTGAGACGTTCTATGTGGCTAGAGCAATGGACATGTGTGCAGATTCAAGAAGCAGGCTGGGACTTTCACCACCATATCCTTAAGCACTGAGAATGGGGAACCAGCAAAGAAGAACTTCTACTTGTGAGTGACACAATTATACTTGTGTTGTATCAGGAATTCAGTGGCGGACAAATAACTAAAGAGGTGCAAAGGGATCCAGAAGACATGTCTAGGGTAGAATGTATATTGTTAAAAAACCATGACCTCAGCCAATAGTGCTGCATATGCCTGTCTTCCCACTTATAATAATTTGTGTAATATGCTGTACATTTCATTTCCCCTTAACTATCAGATCCATATAAGTAAAACTGTAATTATGTTTCTTTCACTATTGGCTTCCCATTCTAATTATGAGTCAATCACACAAGCATTGAACACACAAATAGTGCACTCTATCTTGCAGAGGGGAATCCATTTCCCTGCCCCCATGACTCCATGAGAACATTTCTTCCCATTCCCCAGAAGCATATAGTTTGGGAGTAACATTTTGTCCTTCTCTCCTATACTTATTTACTTTCTCCAATAAAAAAAGGAAAAGTGATTCATCTGCCTGGTGATATAGTAAGGATCTGACACCCATAGGTCTACATTTCTTAAGTAGATGGTCACTATTCCCAGGTGACCTACCTTCCACTCTATGTCAGATCTGCTCTTTCTATAAAGTTTATGAGTTTTTCTTTAGGTTGTCCCATGCAGTAAGACTTGTTAAAGTAGACTTCGCCCCTGTGGAAGAAGACCTGTAGTTTTCTAGCTTATCTGCCTATTGCTGAGTGGGCGAGTTTAATTCAGAAGGAAAATTACAAGGAAGCCTAATTTGCCTGCAGTCAATGCCACATTCTATAACCTAATTCTTCCAGCAATAGGACTGATATGTGGAGCTTTGACACAATCACCAATTTGACAATCAGTTCAGAAGTCAGTGGGAAATGTTATGGTTGTCACCTCAGACCCCAACAAACACTGAAATAGACACTAAAGTAAAGGTATCAGAAGAAATTCAGGATATTATACCAGTCTTTGGATTGCTTTCATTTTGACTGGGGAGTCAAATGACAATGACATGAGTCCAATGACAAGAAAGTACAACAATAATTTCAAAGGCAGCTCTGTTCCACAGTGTTTACTGAAGACACATTTCTTGAAGTTACACAGAGTGTATGACTGATTAGAATGGTGGAAAATTGCTCCACTAGAATTGCATTCCTGGAGAACAGTTTTTGATTGGATTTTTAAGTTTTTGAATTTAAAAAATGCAGAAAATACACACACCCTCAAATCTACATATTCTTTCACCCTTGGCCTAGATTTTTTTAAAAATCTGCATTTTTTTCAATCTGTTTCTTCATCAAAGTCACACAATAACTGAGTCAATTCTACTGGATCTTCAAATGCCACATTGTCACGCTATATTCTGTGGGCTTGATGAAGATAAAAGAATTACTAGGGATACAGAGCTGAAAAGGAGACAATGAAGATACAATCAAAACTGGTAATAATGAGAAATATTCACAATAAATCTAGAGCAGGAAGTAGATCATCTGAAATGTGCGTGTATGTGTGTGTTTTTAACAGCAGGATACCCATCAACCCTAATTGCTGCCAAAATTAGATACACACCATATCCACACATACACGTTCCAAAGTAATTATGTAAGTCATGAAGGTTCACATAATTGGGGAAAGCTTATAAAAATACTTAGATACTTAGAAGCAATAAATATGGATTTTTTAAAAACCCATATGGACTTTAAAATATTTATTTTTTATTAAATCTCTCTTTAGTCTGAAATGAAAACAACTAAAGAATCCTCTGTAACAAATCATCATATCAGCATGGCATCAGAAGAAATGGGAAAAGATAAAATCTATCTCCTGCTTCAGTATGTCTTGGTGGTAAAACTCTCCACCTTTAAGTTTCCAGAGGAAACAAGACAACCAGGTGTTCTATAAAACTTCCTACATATATTTTAGGAGTCAAATTGTTCCTGGTCCTATAATCTAGAAGCTACCAAGCTTCATTTGGGTGATCAACAGGGAAGCATAAGGTTTAAAAAATTTTACCTAATATTTCATTTATTCAGCCCAGACTATATAGGAAATAATGAATATAAATGGCGGGTGGCTGATAAAATTTACCTCCACTAATTTATACACACACATACACACACACACACACACGTAGTGATCACTAATCATTCTATATTACAGCTCTATTCATAAGTAACAAGCATTTTTTTAAAAAAGCACATATAGAAAATCTACCCATTAACTTCAGGTAATGGCTACTTCAGAGGAAGAGAATAAATGAAACCAGGGAGGTATTCAAACATAACCAAGTCTTTGCAGAAGGATATAAAGCAAAAATGGCATTAGCCGGGCGTGGTAGCGCGCGCCTGTAGTTCCAGCTACTCGGAAGGCTGAGGCGGAAGGATCGCCGGAGCCCAGCAAGACGAGGCTGTGGTGGCCAGGAGCGGCCACTGCACTACAGTCTGGGTGACAGTGTGAGACTCCAACTCAAAAAAAAAAAAAAAAAAAGAACTTCGTCTCATCAAATGTTTGGTCACCCTGTACTCTGTAATACAATCTTTACAGAAAAGGCTGAAAAATCATTTTTTTTCCTTTCACTTATCATTTTAAAAACATGAATTAGTTGGTGCCTTAGCAATTACATTCAAATCAATTTTCAGAAAAATGGATTGTACCATATTTGGTCATCGGCTATGTTTTCAAGTTGGTTATTGTGTCATTTGATAATACTGAGTGCCTACCTGCTTTGGGGCCTGACAAGAAATCCCAGACTGACTTTTTTCCATCCTCTAATAGAACTAATCACTTATAGCTAGAAATGGTATTTAGAGACTACAGTTTGGGAACTAGTGGTGCTTGTTGCTACTGAGCTTTATTTCTTTGAAGCCTTTTTAGTGGCAAAACTGGGATATTTATTTATTTTAAAGGTGTGGGGTACAGTTCAGGATTAGATATGTAAGTGGTCATCCTACAGGTAAATTAAAAAAAAATCATGAGTTTACACTGATATGTTTAATTTAAACTAGATTTCAGAGGTGTTAAGTTAACTTAAAATTTTTATATTTATAGCTCTTTTATCTAACATAGAAAATCTTGGTTCCTAATGACATTATTTGAATTTATATATT
This sequence comes from Tarsius wallacei, assembly GCA_963574415.1. Taxonomy (NCBI): domain Eukaryota; kingdom Metazoa; phylum Chordata; class Mammalia; order Primates; family Tarsiidae; genus Tarsius; species Tarsius wallacei. The sequence goes on along the minus strand of CAUYQG010023652.1, from coordinate 34,423 downwards.
TTTTAAGAGATGGGGTCTTGTTCTGTCACCCAGGCTGGGCTATAGTGGATGATCATGGCTCACTGGAGCTTCTACTCTCTGAGTTTAAGCAATCCTCCAGCCTCAGTTTCCAGAGTAGCTAGTACTACAGGCAAGTGCCACCATGCCTGGCTAATTCTTAAAATTTCTATGGAGATGGGATCTTGTTGTGTTGTCTGGGCTGGTCTTAAACTCCCAGACCTCAAGCTATCCTCCTTCCTCGGCCTCCCAAAATGCTAGGAATACAGGGATAAGCCACCATGCCTAGCCTCATGAATCTTTTATTTATTATTTCTCTGTGGTTCTTTTTGTTCTTAGGATGTTTCTCACTTGGAAAGTACAGTCAAAATATTATGTTTTAAAGTAACTTGAAAAAAAATTCTCTTTGTAGTTAAGCCATTAACCAGAAATACAGCTGTACTTGAATGTCTGAGTTTATTTTCTATTTTTTAGGAAATGCTTTACTTTTTCCTTTTGATATAATTTTTCAAGTATATGAGACTTTTTATTATTTGCTTTTGCTATTATAATCAGGATCTGCTCATATTATTTCTTCTCATTATTTCTTCTAACTTAGTATTGTTTCTATATTTCTATTAAGCTCTTCATGTTATTCTTATACCCTATTACTATTTTGCTAAATTCTCTTATTATTTGTAACAGATTTTTAATGGATTCTTTGGTTTTTCCGGATATATAATCATATTATCCTCAAGCAGAGCTCATTTTGTTTTGTTTCTTCCTTTCCCATCTTGCATTCCTAATTGCATGTCTAATAATGTTGGTGGATGCCTATAATACAGTGTAATGGTAGCAGAGATAGTGGACATCCTTGACTTTTCCCTGATTTCAGCAATAAAGTCGCTGGTGCTTCCTTGAAAGTAAGAAGCCGGATGCTGGCTTTTGAGCTGTTGTGGAGGTGTGTGTATTTATGGTAAGGAAATATCCATCATTGCCTATCTTATTATGGTTTTCAACTTTAATTTAGTTATTGTGAGCCATTTATAGTTCTTGGTTTTCATTCTGAAGAACCAGGGTTTAGAACGTCTTGCTTATGTGAATCCACGCCAGACTGTGTGGGGACGCGAGGGCTCCTGAGAAGTCGCACTTGCAGAATAACTGTATGCAGGTGCCTTTGAGGAACTAGTTCCAGTTTTCAGACGTGGGCTTAGAATTTTGGCTTTGCCTGAGTATATATTTCATTTTCATGATATCTAATTGGTTTTGGACAGAGATAGGGAGAAAACAAAGTTTTGTTTTTACATCATGCTTAAGGATTTAGCATATGCTTTTGCATCTTTCAGGAACTCACTGGACATTTCCTATGGGCTAGACCCGCGGTTTTAGATTTTCTTTTTTACCTTTTATTCATGCTTTTGAATGCATCCTCCTAGTATTAAAATATTTAAAATGACCGCAAACAATTGCCTCTGCAGAGTCAGTAGACTTCAGTGCAGGGATGAGACTTCGTTACTCAAAAATGGTTGAGCAGAGCTCTTCCTTCCTTCCAGATATTCTGGAAAATGCAGGGTTTGTGTTTGGGGCAGGCTGGGGCCCACACTTTGTCCCCGGTGTCTTGCTGTCAGCAAGTTGTACTGCACTACACACCAGTGCAACATTTTGTAAAAGACATCTTAAAAATAGAATTATATTTGGGTGTAACAAAAACATATTTTACTTGTGGATTGCATGTGATACATCTGTGCAGAGTTTTAGAGGAAAGACCCACATGCAAAATCATTGTCAAGCATTACAGGGGTACAGTTATGATTGCAATGTGGCCCTCAAAAAATCATAAAACCTAGCAGGAGCCACAAGTATTGTCTGGGAATCACTGTATCTTGGGGTCCCCAGAGGCTCAATAAAATCATTAAACTCATGCTTATGAATTATTTATGCACCCAACAACACAGGCTCATTCATAAACATTAGATTTTCAGTGACATCCTGCTCCCAGCAACTGTGATTTTAGACACTCCAAAAGGGATCAAATCCATGAAGGACTTCAGGAGGCCAAGTGTGCCTGTGACCTGTGTTCTTGATTTGTTGCTGAGAGCCACCAATGCTGACATGATGAGGTTGACCAGTCCACCCAGACTGTATCCATATACCTCCTTTCCTCAGGCAGGCACAGGGATCTATTTAAGAACATATTTGGGTCAGACACGGTGGCTCGGCCTGTAGTTCCAGCACTTTGGGAGGCCAAAGTGAGAGGATTGCCTGAGCCTGGGGGTTTGAGACCAGCCTGAGCAACTTAGTGAGACCTCGTCTCTACAATAAATCACACACACACACACACAAACTAGCCCGGCATGTTGGCATGCGTTGTAGTTCCAGCTACTTGGAAGGCTGAGGCGGAAGGATTGCCTAAGCCCAGCAGGTCCAAGCTGCGGTGGCCATGGCACACTCATGGCCACTGCACTCCAGCCTGGGCGAAAAGAGTGAGACTCCAACTCAAAAAAAAAAAAAAGGAATGCATTTGATGGCATGAAAGGAGAGAATCAAACCTCCCCTCTCGGATGCCTTCAAAGACAGACGATCCTTCGGATGGAAGGAGTGGGGGTAGTCTTCTTCTCTGTCTCATGTGTTCGTATCTGAGTTCCAAGGTTGGTTCTGAGCTCTGTGGGACTGTATCTGGTGGATTTGTTTCTGTACTTCCTACCCCCATCCTACTCTAAGTTCATTCCAGCATCCATCAGTGCAGAGAGGATGCTAAACCACTGCCTATTAAATGCAAAAGGAAGGAATGCAAAATGATAGCATGCACAGCACTGGCTTCATGTCTAACACTTTACAATAACCCCAAGAAGGGCTATTCTTATGAGGCCCATTTTTCAGATGAGGAAACTGAAGCCTAGAGAGGTTAAGTCACTTGCCTAAAGTTACATAGCCCCTACGTAGCAGAGCCAGGATTTGAATTGCGTGATCTGATTTGGTTAGCTATGTTCTTAACCACATCACCATACCAATCTCTGCATCTTAAGGGTTTGTAAAGATAATGGAGCACCCATAGGTCACACCCAAGGTAGTATCACTTTTTTGGGAGGCCCAGAGTGGCTCCTACTGGTCTGGGCTCTGAAAGAGGTCTGACTGGTGCTCAAGGAACATTTTAGCTCTGAAGGAAGTGGAAGGGTCACTGACTACTTTTCATCCCACCTATTGGAATGAAAAGCTGACAAGGACATTAATATGGGTCCAGGAATTAGCCCAAAGTGCTAATTTGAAGACTCAGGCTCAAAGATCAGCTCCTCCTGGGTGACCTTTCAGATGATGATAATAAAAACAATTGGCAAATGGCCTTAGAGGACAAATTCTGGAAATTAATTGCCCTTGGGAGGCTCATCAGGAAATGAGGTAACCAGTTAATTTGGGGACAAAGACATTTTCAGCAGCTTATTTATTGTGGGTTCCAGGGTGCAAAAGGCCACTGGGGACTCAGGAGTCTCCTATCTATGAGAAGCTTCTAGTTAATTGGGGAAGAGGCAGGTCTACCTTCTACCATGCCAACATAGGGTCCTGTATGAGTTGGCCTTGGGTGGTCAGTTGGCTTGTGAAGGACCCCTTGGCCTTCCCTGTCACTGAGTCAGACAGCCAGGACTAAGGACGGGGAATTCTGGTGAGATGGCTTTTGGCTGGAAGAGTCAGCTCCATTCTTCGCCCCCGGCTTTGTGTTTCTCTGGCACACTGTGAGTGCCGCAATGGAGGGCACCAGAGGCCAGCTGAGCCGCAGGAGCAATTGTCCCGTACAGGGAGTGGCCACCTCCAGTGCCATGCTCCTGCCGAGCTGTGGGCAAGTTCCAAGTCATTAAGTGGATTGAGCTTGGAAGCCCATGACCAACAACTTGGACATCCTTGCCGAGAGCTGCTGGCTGTTCCCGGGACCAGCTTGGCAGTCAGACTCACATTGGGTGCCCTGCTCTGGTGTCCACTCCCCCTGGAGGGGCCTGACGAAGGAGAGGACTCGACATCTTTGCAAGTTCCTGTCTATGAGGAGCTAATTACTCTCTTTTGAAATCTGCATTTATCACCAATCACAATTTTCATGGTGCTGGGACTGCCATGGCAACTAAAAGCATATCCGAAAATAAAATGTCATATGTATATATATATATATATATTTTTTTTTTTTTTGCATTTCTGCTGTAATGGCTCACTTGTTTCTCCTGTATAACTTAACGAAATACCTAGAGAAGACTGGAAGAGTTTAGGAGTGTGCAGTCTGTGTGGGAATGTGGATGCTGTAGTGTGAGTGTGAATATATGAGTCACAGAATGTGTGAGGGCATGGTGCATGGGTGCTGATAGGACAGAGTGTATGGTTGTGTGAAGCTTTGTGGGAGCTGCATGGGTGTGGGGGTGAGTGCGCGGGAGCATTTGTATGAGGAGGAGGCTGTATAGGTCTGAGGTCACATGTAGACCGTGTGTGTTTCTGGGCTGGTCTGTGAACACATGTCTGAAGACCAGTGCCGGTATGAGGCTGTGTGTGTCTGAGGTTGGCTGTGTGTGTCTGAGGTTGAGTGCCGCTGCATGGGTGATACATGTGTTATCTGGTGAGACATGGCTTCTTGCACTGAGAAGCTTTGCTTTCTCTCTTTAGGGTGTCCCTGGGGTCCCAGCCCTTGGGAAGTTCCAGTCCAATCACAGGAGACAGCCCTTTCTTTTGGGGAGGGCTCAACTCCATCCCACAACCCTCAGGGAACCAGAGACTGTACGGTTTGGGGATCCCAGACACCATCTGGCCCTAGGCCATGGGAGTTCCTGGTCCAGGTAGAAATTACAAAGCACCCAGGCAGTTTATGTATCTGTCCTTCATTCATTCTTCCCAGTAGTTTACAAGTTATGCATAGGGCTAGGGACTGAACTTGTCTCATTTGACCTGGGTAAGGCTGACATTCCATGGGTACTGTGTATACAGACGTACAACAATCATTTACAAGAATAATGTTCACACACAGTTCTTCAAGGCTCCGTGCTTCCTACAGTCATTTTCTGGGCCTCATCTCCTATGGGCTGGCTACAACAGGAGACCACTTTCGGGGCACGAAGATGCACCTCTCATCAGAATCAAAAGACGAATAGTGCAGAGGCTCAGAAGCTCAGAAGCCTAGGATGCAATGCTCAGCGGCCAAGCAGTGAGAGGTGAAGACTCCTCCATCTGTTGCTGGAAGTAGCCTCTGCCCACTGCAATGTGCAGATATTGTGCAGGTCCAGCTTTCTCAGATGAAGACTCGCTCCATGGTGACCAGGCCCTTACTTGTTCTATCACCAGGATTCCTTCTGTTATACTCCCTGAACTTCACATCTCTGGGGAGTCTTTGTTTTATTATTATTATTATTATTATTATTATTATTATTATTATTATTATTATCTTCAATATGGAGCCAAAGAGAACTAACATTGATTAAATGTTAGCTCAATAAATGCTTATTGAGCGCCATTTATTTTTGTTTGTTTGTTTTGAGTCAAAATCTCACTTTGTCACCCAGGCTGGAGTGCAGAGGCACATTTAGGGCTATAGCAGCCTTGGCCTGCTGGGCTCAGATGATCCTTCTGCCTCAGCCTCCCAAGTAGCAGAAACTACAGATGTGCACCACCATGCCTGGCTAATTTTTTCACTCTTTGTAGAGATGAAGTCTTGCTATGTTGTCTAGGCTGGTCTTGAACTCCTGGGCTCAAGCAATCCTCTCATCTCAGCCTCCCAGAGTGCCAGGATTACAGGCGTGAGCCACCATGCTCAGCCTGAGCACTAATTATTTTAAGGTTGTTCCTGCCAGGGCCTAAATGCCACACAGTGTGCCTCTGAATTACTCCTTGTCTGGAGTTTTTCTTTTTAAAAAAATTTTTATTTTAAAGATGTGGGGTATAATTCAGGGTTAGGTGTACAAATTTTCGTTATGCAGGTACCCTTGTTGATGAGGTGTGCCCCTTCATCCCCTGACAGTTTCCCTCAACTGCCCATCCCACCCCCTCATGGCCCCCCGGCAGTTTCCCACTATTGCCCATCCCTTTCTTATAGTATTATAGTTGTTCAAGGTAGAGTTTTTCTTAATGCAGTGTTAGGGCAGGGGACAGAGATCGTGGCAAAACAACAGTAGAAGTGGGCAGAGATGAGACACGCCTTAACCCAGCCAAGGGAGAGAACCAGGTCAAGGAAGGCCTTTCAGAGAAGGTGACACCCGAGCTGAGTTGTGAGAGACAAGGAGGAGTTAACCAGACGCTAGAGGGAGAGAAAGAAGTCACCACTTGGTGACATCAAGTGGACCCAGAATTCCTCACACGAGGGCTGCGAATCTGGACTGGAGCTGATAATGGGATGCTGTTCTTGGATGCTCCTTACCTGAAGGAAGTTAGAATGACATTACCCTGGGTTTGTCACGGCATCTCAAGCTTAGGAGGCTTGGCAAGTGTCCCTTCCATAAGGCGGTGGTTTCCAGCACTGCCCCCCACTTCGCTTCTGTGACTTTTCTTGATGTCAGTGGCAAGAAAACAAATGATGCGGGTGAGGTGCTGGGCTTTGTTGCGCGTTGCAATCACGTTGGCGGCTGTAGCTCTCTCCACATTGCTCACACTCCAGCAAAGCCCAGGGGGAGTGCGAGTGGAAAAGTACCTGTGAATATTAAGGTTGGTTCCAGAAGTGCATTATTGGTTTGCTGTGTAATACCCTCTGGTGACATTGAGGCCTTATTAATAACTAAACATCTGTCACAACTGTAATTATATTTCTTGTGCCAGGATTGTGTTTCTACCATTGTCCTGTGTAAACACGGAAGGGAGGGTGTGAATTATTTAGGCGACTGACTTTGAGAAAATAATCACCCAGCGCTGTGCAGGCAGTAAGTTTCTGTCAACTCCTTGCAGAGTCTCAGTGTCTTCGCTGACGTTCCTTTGATGTGCTCCCAAATCTTTCTGAGAACATCGCCCTGGACCCCCGATGCGGCTGCCCGAGCAACCCGGAGAGGGGAAGCCCGAGAATGAGAAAAAGGGAAAGCAAGGAGCCCCCGGAGTGGGAGAGGAGCCGCCAAGGAGCCAGGCCCCCGACTTCCCCACCTGGCAAGTCTTCCTCCCCCAAACCCCAGGACCTAGATTGTTTTGCAGCCCTCAGGTAGGGGGTGGTGCGGGGTCTGGGAGCCTTTGCTGCCGAGTGTCTGTCCGGGGTGGAGAGGAGGCTCTATGGAAAACACACCCGAGAGGGCTTTCCAGAGGATGATCTGTGCCCACTGGGTACAGAGATTTTATCCTATTATTTCTTGAGCCTGACAGGCTTCCATTGATTATAGTTGAGACGCATGGATGGGTTGAGGGGATGGGTTTGCAAACTGACACTATGAGACACCGATCGGTGCGGAGGGGGGTTGCCTGCTGTTAAACATAACAACAGATACAGCTGACAGAGTGCAGACTTGCAGCAGCATGGAGATGAGAACTTTGCATAGATAATTTCAATTAATCTGCGAATAGCTCGATAAGGCTGTTATTCACTTCATTTCGACGGGAGAAAAGTAAGACACGTGTCAAGGAACTTGCCCCAGACCGCACAATCAAAGGCAACCCCGGGATTCCTATTTAAGTCTCTCTGAATCCAAAACTTATGACCTTAACCACTGAGCTACCCTGCCTCGCCCTGCTCGTTGATGAGAGGGTCAGTTCAGGGTGAAGGGGTTTATACACTACAGGGCCAAAGGCTTCCCTGGGTTTTTGATCTTCCTCTTTTTCTTTTCCTTGGAGACTCTCATGGCTGTAAAAACGCAAGAGGAATTTCAACTCTGGGTGGTTTTATATAGAAGGAAATTCTGATCTGTGTGATGCTGGCATCAAGGATTTGGTCTGTGGTGAGTCCTATAAATGAGTATGTTTTGAAATTGTCTTCCCAAGTCTGTTTAGAATGAGATATCTAGCCCTATCTGCCACCAGTTCCCAGTGGTGGCTGGAAGCATTTATGGCAAGTGCAGTGAGTTTAGAGTTAGGCTTACGGGGGGTGGGAAAATGGATGTGGAAATCTTTTTGGTGACTACAGCTCCTGATTTTCAGTAATTTCTCCCAGGAGCAGGGAGCTAGACTGCAGGGCCCAGGGACAAGATTATATAAGACTCTACCCAGAACCTTCTCCAACATAACTCATTGCTTGGAAAGTCAAGGGTGGGAGCTGACAAGACCTCTGGAAAAGGGCATGCCAACCTGCAGGTGAGCCTTTCTTATGGACTCTGAGGAAAGGTCTGGAAGACAGCACTGTGAGGGTGGAAATAGCGAATGTGAAAGGGCAGACTGAGGGTGAGGTGCTGTTCAAGAGGGTTGGACGGGGTCAGAGGACATCCTGGGAGGGTCTTCCCGTCCCAACTGGTCCCTTCCAGGTGACAAGCCCCGTGGCAGGCATGGTGCAGTCCAAGGACAAAATTCCTGGTTGGACTTTCCCCAGCCTGGGATGACTGGTAGAATACTGAGCACTTGCTCCAGATAAAGGGCAGGCATACTGAGCGAAGGAAGGAAGGACTGAGGCAAAGACATGTTTCTGTAAGTCCTAATGGGGACTGAGGCAGATGACAAGTACGGTTGATTCTGCAGGGGGAAAGGACATTTGTCTGCCTTTGTAGAGAAAAGATTTCACATAGCAAACAGACAAAGAAATCTTTGGTGAAGTCAGGAACATCCTTTTTGCTTGACATCCCCCTACATTACAACGTTTCTCCATTTCTTCCTGTGTTTGGGGGATTTAGAAGTTTTTGGCCAGAGCTGCGAGCAGCATGAATTAGGCAGCATAGTCTCCTCTGTCTCTGAGGGACAGCAATGGCCCAGAAAGTCAGTTTCTTGCAAAGCTTCACTTACTCCTTTAGGGGTGACCTCTAACTTTTTCTGGATCACAAAGCTGAGTGTGTCTGGACTTCCCGGTTTGCTCTCATCACACACACACTTGCACACACACAAACACACACACATGATTAACACACCTTTGTTTATTCCTTCCTTAGGGACATAATCACACATTCTGTAAGATTTCTTTGTACGATGAGCAGAGAGAGACACCTAAAAGGCAGAAGAATGAGGTAGGACCACGGGAGGGAGTTCTGAGGTCAAGGTCTCAGCAACAGGGAGTCGGACATGGAGGGGAGTGGGAACACAGCCCAGTGGAATAAACTCTCACATCAGGTTCTAGCAGCAATGCCTCTCCGAGTGCATTGTTTCCTGCCCTTCAGTTATTTGGCTTCAGTTATTTCAGGTAAAGCACAACCCAGGGGTCGGGGCTGCCTACAGGCCATCAGGGCCCTCCTCACTCCCCAAACCACTCTCAAAAAAGAGCCACCACTGCTTACAGACTGCAATGGTCTGAGTGGTTGTGTATGGCATGGGTAGGGTAGGCAAAATTAGAAAGTACGGAGGAATTCCCTGATGTTTCCCATCTTCCCCCTCCAGATCACATTCACATCTCCATTTTGTTTGCAAGTGACAGAAGTCTAGTAGAATTCTTGGAAGTAAAAAGAGAAACATTTCAGGTGTGAACAGAGGGGGTCTTGTGGAATCCAAGGCTTAAAGATGAAGCTGGGCCTTAGCGATGAGTGAAACGAGGGCCTAGACAGAGAAAGTTATATCTCTCTGCCTTCTCTGTCCATATAGAAACGATCTCCATCAAATACTTTTTCATTTAACAGCCAGCCTCAATAGAGAATCAGTATGGTCTCCATCCTCAATCCCCTGGGAAATGAGTGAATTGCTGCCCTCTCCTGCTCAGATCAACAATGCTCTAGGGAGGAGGGCCAGGTGTGTTTGAACTTGGCTGCTGCCACTATAAATAGGTAGATGGAAGACAGGGCAGGGCAATGGCCAGAGAAGAGGGGGCCTCCTCACTCCAGTTCCTTGAGATGTTGGTTTTATATCCCGTTCTTGAAATTAGTTGGCCCTCCATGAGGTGCTGGTAAGGTGGTTGCTGTCTAAGTTGAAATCTTTGAAGAAGGTTGTCCCCATGAGGCCCAAATTAGTGAACCGTGACTAGTGGAACAAACGCAGTGGGGTAGATAGAGCTGGCTAGAGATGCTGCAGTGGAGTATGGAGAAGGAGATTGCATACAGAAGACAGGGACTCCACCCTCCCCACCTCCAGCCTTCCTCTCAGCTCATTCTCCACCTATTTGTCAGCCTATACCATTGCAGAAGAGTTCTCCAGACTGGCCGTTCCCATCTTTGTTAAGGTGTGGACAGGCTTTCTCTCAATGTATCTGAGGGAGATGGCCTATAGAGGGGACCTCCTTCTCTGCTCCTTTTCCTCAAGAATCTCACAAGGGAGCAAAGCAATGAAGTCCTTGCTTGTCTCTAGCCTGTCCTGGCTCCTTGACCTGGAGGTCTGAAAGGATATTCTTCCCCTTTCATCCAGACTATGGGATCTGGGCGCTTTGGACCAGGTCTGGAGCTGACTCATGGACAGCCAGTAGGGCCATGATGCTATCTACAAGAGAGTCTCCAGGTAGCTTCAACAAACAACAGCTAAGTAAACAACCCGACTACTGTGGTGCTGCTCCGGCCCTATCCGAAGGAAGAGTTCCTCTTACGGGGAGAAATGAATGTGCACTATTGATATATGATCTAAAAATAGCCCATGTTCCAAACAAAGTGTTTTTTAGTATTTTGAAATGAAAACATGTAGACAAAGCAAGGATTTAGAATGCATGACTCATTAAATTGCTGAGTCTGAAAGCAATGAAGACTCAAAGGGAGTTTTTTTTTCTCTCTATTTCTCCCTCCCACCCCTGTTCTGAATAGCTTATAAAAAGTGTCTCTACATAAGCAGGGTCCATAAACTCTTCCATGACTTAAAGTCCTACACAGTGAGAGGCTGAAGAAACTCAATCTTTATTGCCTGGATGCTGAGCGGGTCTCTCGCTAGATTGGAATCATCAGCTAGGGTCCCTCTTGCCTGCCTATCCTCACTTCTCTTCCTCATGCGTCTCCTCCCTGTCCCTAACAAGTGTCTGGGGACTTCCATGACCTCATTCTGGCTAACACTCCTCCCTCCCTGCAAATCTCTGTCCTGCTAGACCTTAGCAGTACTGAGCTCATTACCCCTTCCAATATTCTTTGCTGAGTATTCACTGCAGGAGTTGTGTCTTAGGGGAGAGTGTGTACTACATGGCACTCTAGCAGGATGAAGCAGTGGGTCCCTCCATCAACTCATCTGGGCTCATCTTTGGCTTGTAATGGAAGGATTGGTTCTGACTCGTGGTGTTCAGCATCTTCTACTCAGATAAAAACTTTTCTAAAATCAGTTTTATAGGGAATGCCTGTACTTAAAACAGAAAAGAGGACCCACTTAGGTTGGAAAAGGTGTGCACGTATGTGTGTGTGTGTGTGTGTGTGTGTACGGGAAGGTCCTCCGGGACCCCTGAGAGGAGCAGTGAGACCTTCATGTAAATATCTTTACTGGTAGGACTTCGTATTCTGGTTCCTTACAGTTGTGCAGAACTCTTTGCTGCACTGGGGAGCAAACTCACCTCCTACCTCTCCTTGTTGCCATTACCAGCTTTCCTTCCAGTCACCCCTTCACTCCTGGAAGAACCTTAGCAACTTTCCAGTCTTAGATCTGCCCCGAGTCCTGATTTCATACCACGGAGATCAATAAAAATGGGAACGGCCAGGTAACATTCTTACCTCATGTTGCCTCAGCTTCAACTCGTGACTTTCTTTCCTCTTGACTTTCACACACCTGTGACCGCAACCTCGATCATGTCATTCCCTAGAACACGGCATCTCTGAGAGTGCATGCTGCAATACTTTTCTCTGTGGCAACCTCTTCAACAGCTATTTTCTGTTGCTATTTCTATTTCAGGATGTGGAGCACTCTGAGAAAAAAATCCTACATGGATGTTGGGCATCGATAGATGAGCCTACATACTCATAACCTTCCATCCCGACCAGGTCCTCAGTGTGAGTCAGTAATTCTTCTGCCTCAATCCTGACTCATTCTTCTAAGAATGCTGTCACTTCCTCACTCACAAATAAAACAAAGACCCCAGGCAGAAACATCTTCCATTCTCTGCCTGCCTCTCTGTCACTGTTTCTGCATCCATGTCCTCTGCCCTTTTCTGCCCATCATACTGAAAGAGGGTCTCTCCACCCGTCCAAGGACCACGTGCCACATATGATCAGATATTCATCTAGCCACAATCTCTTCAGGGTCCTTATTCCACCAATTACATCTCCTCCATTCTATTTTCCAACCTCTTTTCTTCTCCCCTAAGTGTAAACATTTGTTCTAATGTCATTCACCTTGTTTTTTTTTTAAACGGTTATTTTCTTTAAACTTCTTGGAAAAATTGCCTTCACTAGCCCTGTACTCCACCTTCCATTTCCTTCTCACCCTTACCTCACGTAACGTAGCCTCTGCCCCCATTAGTCCACTGATCAGATTCAGGAGGGAGCTAGGGCTCGAGTCAGAGTAGAAGGGGGAATGCCAGGTGATGGCCAGTTCAAAATTGATCTGGTGAGTTTTTAAAACATATGTTTGCATATTTTTGCTTACTGACTAAATCAGAAGTTGTCAGGCAGGACCTGGAAATCTGCTTCCTGGGCTCCTTCCCTGACAGCCCCATCAGGGTCCCAGGATCCCTGGTGAGGGAGGTCTTTGCTGCCACAACATCAGCCCAGCAAGTGACCTTTGTCCACTCTTTCCAGTGACTAAAGCTTTTCCCTTTCCCTTTCCTTCTCAGTTTCAGCTGTCCAACTGGAATTTCAAATGATCTTAGGTAAGAAACTTTCAGTCACTCCCATCTCGGAGAGTCTCTGACCCAATCTCTTGGAAATCCTCCCTTCACCCAGGATCCATTTACTCCCTTTGTGATTCTTCTAACACAGCATGTTACAGATTAATGATCCTCAGAACATCAGTGTAAGTAAATATTCCTCTAAAGGTGCTTCATGGTCGGTAAAATCCGAATGATGTCCCATACTATATCTATACCTTGGAGAATGTCATTGCATATTAAAATCTTAGAGATGCTTTCCAGCACAGATGATGGTTTTTCTTTGTTTAACTCGATTTTTCCAAACACGGTTTGAGCCTGGAACACTGGGTATGAGTGTGTGTGTGTGTGTGTGTGTGTGTGCACACGCATGCGCGTGCAAAAGCCTAGAAACTGCCTACTAAGTGTTTCCTCTCCTGGAGACATGCTTAGTTCTCAGGTCAATGCAAATAATGGATAACTGATATATTCTAGGTCCAATGAATGTCATACCTTCTTTATTCAGGTACCATTTATCGATGTGCCAGGCTCTATGCAAGGTGTTGGGGATAAAGAGATGAATAATCCCTTTTCTCATGCAGTTTACATGGGAAGGATGAATGGGTACTCACCATAGACTTTATGCATGAGGATATATACAAGCTCAGGGTGTGCCTACAAGCATATCAAGGACATACACATGAAAACAAGCAGATGTATAGTTTCATATCATACCTACCCTTCACTTATAAGACAAGAATAGAACGTAAATGGTACCCTCTGAAGTTGTGCAATACACTTAGAATAAATAAGCATATAAACATCCAAATATGCATACTTTATTATTATTAATGTGACCACATTGCTCCGAAACTTTTTTTCTCCCCTCTGAATTAGCAGCATCCTTTTCTATTGTGCTGTGATTCATTTCACAAGCCCCCTTCAGATGTCCGTTTAGGCTACGGTCTGTTCGTGCTCTCATAAGCAGCACTACAATGAACATCCTTTTATGAACAATATTTATCCTTGTGAACTTGTGCAAGCCTATCTAAAGATAGATTTTCTAGGAGCAAAACATCTGGGTCAAAACATGTGCATTTTTTCTTTTGCTAGATTTTGCCAAATTGCTCTCCAGAATCATTGTACCAATTCACCTAAGGGAAGGACTTTTGAGGACAGGGGACGCCAGGGTAGAGGGAATGGAAGCAACAGAGATCAAGTGCTGGAAGGTGATAATTAATGAAGTTATGCCCCTGAGGAAGTGAGAGGGCATAGACATAGGAGAACAGTCTTCATGAAGAAAAAAATTTTATATGCACAGCCAGAGTGTAATTTCTGGACCCCACAGTAAATACAGCAAATAATTTTAGGTAATAAATTTTGGCTACCCTTTCATCTTCCTGGAGATTCTCTGACTCAGTGTCTTGGAAATCTTCCTTTCACTCAGACGTCGTTTACTTCAATGTGATTCTTGTAATCAAACATGTGACAAATTGATGATTGACATCAATGTTAATATGCATTTCTCTAAAAGAGCTCCAAGTGACCAGCCCCTAGGCACCAGATTTCTTTGGAAGGGCTTTGAGGCATCAGGATTCTCATACTTGTCCTTCTGAACTTGCACTGGGGGACCCAGCAGTGAGACAGATCCTATCTGACATCAGAGGACACACAGGGTACATGTTCATGCAATGTCTGCTTCACCTCTTGACAGGTAATTTGAGACATTGTACTTTTAAAAACAAAACTTGATATGCTGTGGGGTAGGATGCTAGTTTTTAAGACAAAAATGGTGGACTTCAAAGGTGGGTTTCTTGCTTATGTTCGGGCTGTTTGGGGCTATGACCCCATAATTCTCTATCATCAAAAACTCTTTTATGGATATATTTAGAATCATTGAGCCAGACTAAATTCATGTAACACACTCCTTGTGTTTGTGCCAAATCTTAATTTGAGCATTTTGCTCCTATTGAGAAAGTGGAATGGGGGCGAGATAAGTTAGTGGAGTCCATTTCCTAAATAGTCTTGTTAACAGAAGACTGTATGAAACAGAACCACCCTGGGTAAGAGTCATTACTACTCATCACAGGGTCCAAAGGGCACCAGAGAGACATATGTGACCCCTCAGTCCTGTTCTACTTGATGGCCCTCCCTCAGTCTTTCCCACTGGAGCAAAGTCCAGTGCTCCCACCCATCATCCATGTGACCATCACAGAAGCCTCCTTCTCCTGGACCTTTTGTTTTATTAGTACAATTACTATTGCTTTGTCATAAATAACCTCAAACTCAGGGGCATAAACCAACAACTGTCTGGTATCAGGAATGGGATGGCTCAAGCAATAGCTCTGCTGGGAGCATCTACATATGTCTTCTCCATGTGGCGTGTGTTTCTGACAGCTTGGCATCTGGGTTCTAAGGAGCATCCTCAAAGAGAACATCCATTGATGAGCCTTCCAAGAGGACCAGATGGAATCTGGTTGGCCTTTTAGGGCTTAACCTTGTAAGCATCACTCCTGCCATATTCTAGTGATCAAAGCACTGCAAATCTCCCTAGATTCAGTGGGTGCAGGTGTAGACACCACATATCAATGGGAGGAGGTGCAAAGAATTTGGAAGCCATATTCTAATACTTCAACACTTCTTCTTCATCATTCTGGATCCTTTTGCCACCTTCTTCTGGCAGTGCATCTTTTTCAGGTTCTTCTGGATTGCTGCTGGGTGACATGCCAGAGTAGAATTTTGGGGGAAGTCAAGATAAGATGCCTTCCCAGTGAACGGAGAACCCTGTGGATATCTCTGAATGTGATTATGTTCAAAGAATGTTTGTCCCTTTGTGCTGTCCTAACACAACCAGGCTTAGTACCACCTCGGCCCTCTGCACCTTCACTCAAGATTCTCACCTGGGACCCTCGGACCCTGGGACCCTGGGACCCTGGAACCAGTCTTCTTTCAATATGCAGCAGCTACCAAGTCACCAGCCTCTGGGGTTGGGAGGTGGGTTGGGAGGGAGAAACATCCTTTGCTTCACCCTCTCTCAATTCTTGCAACTCCATTAATGCACGGCAGATGTATATAAATCAGATTTTACTGAAGGCTTGGGACTAACTGGGGAATTTCAATGCAGGAAAAAATTATGATATACAAAGAAATCTTCTTGGAGTCAGAAAAAAAAATATTTTAAGAGTACTTTTGATGCATGGATCTCCCCAGCAGTCTTGTGAGGCCTGTGAGTTATGTTCTGAAAATGCATAAAATAGAATACTTGGGGTAACAACAAAGGAAATCAATTATATTTAAACACAGTATCAGAAATATTAAACAAAACAAATGTGTGGTATAATAATACATGTGCTTCTTTGTTGATGCATTAAATAAGATCTATCAGTGGGTATAATAACTATCACAATTTTGAAGTACTGTAGTGGTAGGCATAAATAACATTTCCAAATAATTGGGACAACTACAACGTGATAAGAAAAAATCAGTGGCGATGTCACAGATATTGCTAATTCCACTGTGCCTCGTGGCTTGCATTCATAATTGAAGAACACGTTAGGTTTAATTTAGAGGTCCATGAAAGTAAAGATATATTTTTTCCCTCCCAAATTTATGGACTCCTGAGTTCTCTCCTCGGTTTCCTGGCAGGTGGGTTTCGTAGCCATGTTTCACTGCCTCAGCGCAACCCTGCCTTCTCATTTTACAGCCAGTGTTTCTTCTTCAGGACTTCCCAGGGCAAATGTCCAGCCTTCTTTGGGAGACTGCGTCCCTTACTATAGGACTGATCTCCCTCTGACTTCTTCTCCCACCTGGTCAATCCACAGAACTCAATAAAACCCAGCAGTAGGCCATCAAAATAATATTTTGGCAAATATTAAACTGGTTCATGCTAGTTCTCCCCTTTAATTGATATCTGATTGCAAACTGAGCCCAAGTCAAGAGACTTCTTGCCTCTGTGCAGCCATCAGTTATTTGACTTCTTAGGAAGACATTGGACTTAAAAGCCAAGCTTCATGGGCAGAGAAAACTTCCAAAATTAAAGTCTAACAGAGAAGACTCAGATCTCTGAATTATTTTCTTTGTGTAAAAGAGATGCCTGTGATCACCTCTAAGGTTTAACTTTGAGGCTAGAGCCAGAAAGAAGGAGAATATGACATAGGAGAAGTCAAGGAAACATCTATCCATTTTCTGGTCAAAAATTGGAGGGGAGAATGGTAAAGAGGTCAGAGAACAAGAAGAATTTCCTGCTTTCATGTCTCTGGGCTTGAATCCCTGGAGGTGGATGAGATGGGTAACAAGGACAGGGGCTCCTGTCTCACTCCTGTATGGAGACCTTAGGAACCCACCAGGCAGATCACCTGCTCCACGTGTTGCCTCCAAGTCGAGTTAAATAGGCGGAGAATGGAACAGGGCAGCTCCCCTGAGTATCACTCAGTTACTGGGTGGCAGATATGCTGAATGAAAAGCTGGATGCCAGGGTGTCCCCAGAACAGAGGACAGATGTAGCCTACTGGGCCAGCCTGGACTTCTGCAGCCACACAGATCTGAGAGGAAGCCGAGTCAGGGTAGATCCCAGAGCTCCAAAAAAGCATCACACAAGATGTAAGAACCCAAATCCATCTGTGCTAAATGTCAAGACTGGAGGCCAGCAGGACACCTGTAACCAGGTGTCAAGACACATCACTCGGGAGGACCAACAGGTGTCTGCTGGCATGCACTTAAGATCAGCATGAAGGATGTAGAAGCCTCGATGCTCTCCTTTTACACATTTTTTGGCCATCTCTTAGGGAGAGGCCACAGATGGGGAAGACAATATGAGACTAAATTTTTTAAAAATAAACTTTGTTTTTTAGAGCAGTTTTGGATTTGCAGGAAAATTGTGAAGATAGTACAGAGAGTTCCCGTATGCCCAACACCCAGCATTCTCCATTAGCATAAGTATGACACATGTGTTACAGTTAATGAACCAGTATGCTACACTATTATTCATTAAGATTCATACTTAAAAATTTCCTTAGAGCTTTACTTAATATTCTTCATCTTCATCTGTTTCCAGATCTCATCCAGGATATGACAATCTTTTTTTTTTTTTAATTTTGCATTCTGCTTTGCTTCCCGTGAGTTCTGAGAGGATGTCCAGGTAGGACAGGAGTTGGGAAGGGTACTTGGGGGGAGATGGGAGGACATGCCCTTTTAAGATAGTTTTATTTTATTTTTAATTGACACATCATCATGGTACATATTTGTGGGTTGCAGTGTAATGTTTTGATACATGTGTACATTGTGTAATGATCAAATCAGGGTATTAACATTTTCATCACTTCAAACATTTATTATTTCTTTGTTGTGAGAACACTCAAAATCCTCTCTTCTAGCTATTTTGAAATATGCAATACAATGTGGTTAACTATAGTCACCCTACTGTTCAGTAGGACACCAGAACTTATTCCCTATCTCTAACTATAGCTTTGTATTCACTGACCAACCTCTCCCCAAGGCTCTGGTGACCACCATTCTACTCTCTACCTTTATGAGATCAGTTTTTTTAGACTCCATGTGAATGTCATTCTGTGTTTGGTGACAGTACATTTAATTGTCATATCTCCTTGGGTTCCTCTTGGCTGTGACAGTTTCTCGGACTTTTCTTATTTTTCATGACCTTGACAGTTTTGAAGAGTATATCTGTCTAGGTATATCATAGACTGTCTCTCAATTAGGACTTATCTGATGATCTTCTCACAAGCATACTGAGGTTATGAGTTTTGGAGAGGAAAAGCACAGAGGTGAAGTGTCATTTTAATCATATCATTAAGGGCATATACTATCAATATGACTATCACTGTTGATTTTGACTTTGAACATCTGGCTGAGGTCATGCTTGTCAGGTTTCTACATGGGAAAGTTACAACTTTTCCCTTTTTCCGTGTTGTTTTCTTTGAGAGGAAATCACTGTGCACAGACCACTTTTAAGAAAGGGGAGTTATGTTCCACCTCCATGAGGGTAGAGTACCTATGTAAGTTATTTGAAGTACTTTTGTATGAAAGATTTCCTTTCTCCCTCCCTCCCTCCTTCCTTCCTTTCTTCCTTCTTTTCTTCAGTCATGCATTTACATAAGTATTAACTCATGAATATGTATTTTATACTTTGGGTTATAATGCAATACAACTTTACTTATTTTGTTGTTCAAATTGTTGCATCCTTGACCATTGGGAGCTGTTGGCTCCTGTGTTTTGAGCACTTTCTTAATTTCTGGTACTATAAGATGTTCCAGGCTCATCTTGTGTGTTTCCTGCCCTGGTTTCCTTTATTAGAGAATGGTATTAGAAACCAAGATCTGGGCACTAGGTGTGCTTGCTGCTACTGGGATATTGTTACTTTAGGTAGCAGAGCAAGGAAATATATGTATGTATACTAACCTGTATATATACACACATCTATGCATATTTCTGTATGTCTGTTGAGCCAAACATAGATTTATACTTTATATATACTGAAGTCTCCAACTCTATGGATCCTGCTCCCCTTGCTTACTGGAAGCTCCACTCCAGCAGTGAGCAATCTGGCTCCTACCATCCACCGCCTACTTACTTATTGTTTAAGTCTAGTGCACAAGTATGGCGGTATCAGAACTGTTAACACATACTCCCATGGGAGACAACTTTATTAACTCGAATGCTGATATATAGTTCTTTTGCATTTAGTTTTACAGACCCCACTCATCTCCAAAATTACTTGAGCCAGCGCTTTTCTCCTACCATTTGTAATACATATTGATTTGTCTCATTCTGCATTCTATTCTGGGATTCCATTGACCTCCAAGATAATTTTTAAAAACTTGCACACATTAAGATTCACTCTTTGTACTGAAGTTCAATGGATTTTTACAAATATATATTGTCCTATGTCTACAATCACAGTATTGTAGTAAATAGTTTTACTGCCTGAAAAAAATCCTGTTCTTCACCAATCATCCTTTCCCTTTATCCCCGAACTCCTTGCAACCACTGATCTTTTTATGTCTCCATAGTTTTGCCTTTTCCAGAATGATGTATGTTTGGAACCATACAGTATATAGCCTTTTCAGATTGGTTTCTGTCACAACATATATGCATTTAAGATCCATCCATATCTTTTTGTGGCTTAATAACCTCATTTCCTTTTGTCACTGAAAAATATTCTATTTTATAAATGCACTACAGTTTATTATCCTTTTACTTATTGAAGGACATCTTGGTTTCTTGAAGTTTTTGGTGATTATGAATAAAACAGGTATAAATATTTGTGTGCATATTTCTGTGTGGATAATTGTTTTCAGATCAGTTGAGTAAATACCTAGGAGCATGATTACTAGGTTGTTTGTTTAGACTATGTTTAGCTTTGTAAGAAACTTCCAAACTGTCATCTCTTATATTCTCACCAGCAAGGAAGAGCGTTCCTGTTGCTTCACTTTTTATTTTCTTTTTTGGAGACAGGGACTGGCTCTGTCCTCTTGGCTGGAGTGCAGTGTTGTGGTCATGGTTCACAGCAGCCTCAGAGTCTTGGGATCAAGCGATCCTTCTGCCTCAGCCTCCCCAGTAGCCAGGACTACAGGTGCACACCATTTTGGATTACTTTAAATGAAAGGTGTAAGATCTGTGTCTGGGATTATTGTTTTTCTCTTTTTTAAGGTTCATTTCATTTTTTCCTATATCTACAATCACATTATCATACTAAATAGTTTTACTGTCCTAAAAAAAATACGCTGTGCTTCACCATTCAATGTTTCCCCTTTATCCCTGAACTCCTTGCAACCACTGATCTTTTTATCTCCCCGTTGTTTTGCCTGTTTCTTTTCCATGTTTGAAACCATACATCTCCAGCACCATTTGCTGAAGTCAGCACGTGTGTTTCATTCTTTCTATGATCTTCTGATCTCCTAAGAGTAGATCTTGGAGAGAGCATGGCTGCATGCACATATTTGCAAACATTCACCTTCCAAGGACAAGCAATAACCCTCAGAGACGGTTTAGTATAAGTCCTTATAAAGGGAGAAAACTATTTTATTAAAAGCAGCACAATGTGTGTAAAACGTCCCTTGCCCATAATGGGGAAAACATTTTGCCTCTGTCTTTCTACAAGTCATGCTTAGGAATGTAATTATGCACAAGAAATGGGGGTTATTGTGACAACAACAGGGCTGCGGCTCTGCAATCCCATCCTTAACTGCAGTACGGATTGAAAACAAGCTGTGGATTCATCGCTTTCCTCTTCACTGGGCAGGGTCCAATTTTAAGACAGGGCTTTTCTCCTCTTCAGCCTAAAGATTCCCCCTCCACCTTTCCCCAGGACAACCCCTGGGAGGTAGGATGGGGTCGTGTACTTGCAGTTGTACAGGAACCATCTGTGCCAGTCACTGGGGACAGAAGTAAAGACAGTGTCACATAGGTCCTGCTCTCTGGGGGGCACATTCCAACTGAAAACAGACTCAAGTTAAAAATGCAGTTCTGAGGACAGTCATCAAGCAGCATTTTTCTGACAGCCTGTCACTCACTCTTTGGGAACTTAAGCCTCCCAGACTCTCCAGAGGTGTTTCTCCTATGTCTGTGTGCATGGGTTCTCTTTACTCTTGCCTGATGCGTGTCATTTTTTCTCCCTTTGTCACCTTTTGTCATTAAGGAGATGCCTCTTCTCCTGTGAACTCTGATGGTGACAGAAAAGTGTTGTTCATTTTTGTGGATGTGGCCATTGCTGGGTCACAGCAGGACAGAGCTCCCGTCAGCTGAAGGGCTTATCACCAACACTTGCAGTTTTTTGTTTGTTTGTTCGTTTTGTTTTTGAGTTGTCGCCCAGGCTGGAGTGCAGTGGCATGCTCACGGCCACCACAGCTTCTACCTGCTGGGCTCAGGCAATCCTTCCGCCTCATCCTTCCAAGTAGTTGGAACTACAGGCATGTGATACTATGCCTGGCTTATTTTTTTGATTTATTGTAGAGACGAGATCTCACCAAGTTGCCCAGGCTGCTCTCAAACCCCTGAACTTAGGCAATCCTCTTGCCTCGGCCTCCCAAAGTCCTGGGATTACAGGCTTGAGTCGCCATGCCTGACCCAACACTAGCAGCTCTGATTCTTCTTAGAGGCCTCCCAAAGAGGCCTGCATTTTTGTTTTGTTTTGTTTTGCCTATACATTTCAGTGGCTTTTTTCCTCATCCTTACATTTCAATTTTTTTTTACTAACATATATCTACACGAGAGTCTCTTCTCATCAATTTTGCTGTGAAGTTGTGATCCACACTGAGTTTCATAGTTATTCTTTAATCAGCTCAAAAAAATCTTTTTTTAAATTATTGCCTCTCTTTTATAGTTCTGGTTTGTTTCTTGAAAACACCTATAATTCTTAGGTTGCTTCTTCATTCTTTGTTCTGCATATTTAAGACAAATCTCTCAACATGTTTATACCTTTGTCATTTTCCTTCTGCATTCTGGGAGAGTTCTTCTGGTTTTTCTCTTATATCAAAGCCTTGGTTTATCATTCAATGAATTATCTAGTCTTTGTTGCCTCCGATGTGCATTTTTATTTGCGGCTGGATGTTTCTTTCCTCTCTTCTCATTTTCCTGTTGTTTCTCCCACTTCAGCTTGGTGTGTTCTCTCTGCAGCAACCTGCTCCAGTCTCACAAAAGCCATGTCTTCCTGCATCCTTTAGGGTGATCCCATGGACATGATTTCTAGAATTTACTTCTGTTTCTTAAGATGCCATCCTCAGGAATAGGCTCTTTCCTTGCGACATTAGGACAATGTGGACAATATTTCCCTCCCTGCATGTTGCAATGTCTTCTCACAGCCCCCGTGTTTGCTTTATTCACTTTCATTGAAGCTTGGCATTTGCCAACTTGTGGAGTTTGACTGGTATCCGTCTGGCATGTGGCTGTCTGTGGAACTTATGTGGGGTTGTCTCTTTTTCTGACTATTAGATTTCCTGATTCTGTTGAAGAATTCACACAATTAATAAAAACAATATGCACTATTTCCAACTCACTTTCTATCTATCATGCTCTTCACATATTGTATTTCAATAATAAATGCCTGTTGATAACATTTTTCCTTCCACAGCATATGTTATCAGGCATACTATGTTTCTTGCATGGCAAGACTTGTAATGAAGTGAAGCAGAAAGCAGAGGTGATTGAGTGGGAGAGAAAGTTGAATATGATGCTGGCAGTCTCAGAAAATATTTTCATGCACATGGGAAGTGGCCATGTAGATTTTCTGATTCCTGCAGTCTCCATGTCCTGGCATCAGAGTCATGGTAAGAGATAAATGACATGGAGAGTTACTCAGGGGATGAATGGATGGACAGATGAATGGATGGATAGATAGATAGGTAGATAGGTAGGTAGGTAGGTAGACAGAGTACTCAAAACATTACTATAATAAATGAGAAATACAGCAGCAGTCAACTTGGGTTTCTACTACCAGAACCTTTTGTAGTTAAAATATCAATTGGTTCTGCTATGACTGAAATAAGTGCCTTCAAGTATTGTGAAGAAAATTTCTCATTGGTGGTGTCCTATCTCTGCTGGATATTTTTGTAAATGTTTTTGCACAAGTTTCAAGGCAAAACTGTGTCACCAACATTGAGACAAGGGAATGGCTGATAATTGCCGGGGATTGGCAGCCTTAATCAGTTGGAATTTTAAAACAACATAGTGAATGGTGTAGTGCTATTTACAGAGGTTGAGTGATTTTTCTGGTATATCTGTTGTATTAATTGAGATAATTCATAGAAAATATTCAGCCCAGTGTCTGGCACCCCATAACTGTGGCTATAATCATTGTCAATACTGGGATATGCTTGAGTTAAGGTTTAACCCTTTAAGGCATCCTTTAAAAATTGGCACATTATCAGAGAAAATAGGAATAAACTGTATTCAGTAGGGCAGACTATGTCATAGTAACCTAAAATCTTAGTGGCTTAACAAATAAAATGTACGTGTCACTCCCGTGAAGTCTGGCACAGATGGAGACATGCTTCTTATCATATGGCCATGTCATGGGGAGAGAAAACAGGGCCTCCAAAGGCACATAGCAGGGGAAGAGAAAACTAGGAGATGCACCAGCTTCGGATTGCCATGATCTGAAAGTGGTGTATATCATTTTAGCACACATTCTAGTGGCCATAACCAGTCACCTGGCACTAATTCAACTGCAAGAGAAAAATAAAATACAAAATAAAGGAGCATGTAGGTGGATCATGAGTCCTAACAGATCCTACTACAGACCAAAAAAGTAGGGAATCCTAGTTTTTAAACGTATTTCAGATAAGACTTCAAAATCAATTTTTATTTGACTTATTTTTATTTTCCAGGGAGTTATTAATTCCAACTAACTATTGGAATGGCAAAACACTCGAATTAATAATAACTCAAGGGCAAAAAGTCTATAACGTTTGATTCTGTTTAATGCATGTAAGAAAATAGAGAGGTGTGTAATTGAAAATAGAGAGGTGTATAATTGAAAATAGAGAGATATTTAATTCTAAAACATAAATGCAACGCTCCATAACCTCATTAAGTAAACATTGAGCAATATTTTAAAGAATCATTTTGAAGAGACATCAAATTATTACCTTCCCCAGGTACTCTAAAGTCTAGAACTGACTTTCCTTAGAGTTAGAAGTAGATTGCAGGTCAGAATCAAATCCTTTCCTACATTTTTTGAGATTGCTTGTGCTTTTCAAATACAAGGGGAAGATTTAATTCAAAAATAGGTTTTCAGGAGACTTCTGCTTATGGTCAAGAAAAAAAATGACATAAATTGGAGTTATCCTCTCACCTAAACACTAGCAACAACAAAAGAAATTGAGAAAGTATATGAAAAGATGATTTTCAAGTTATTACAATAAGGTAACAAAGGACAGTGAAGCCTGAGAGTTAGGAAACAGTTAAAGGAGACCTATGAATACCCCAGATTACTTCCTGAAGAGACTTTCCAGGCCTCAGCTCAAGGAGGAAGAATTCAGACAAGCTTCAAAACGCATGACATAGAAACTGATTGAACTTTATGGAGAAATAGACATATTGAAAATTATCAGTGGAGATTTCAACACTATCACAAACTTGACTTGAACAACACTATCATTCAACTTGACATAATCAGAATTTATAGAACACTCCATCCAACGAGAGCGGAAAACACATTCTTTTTATGTAAATATGAAGACTTTTCTAGGGTAGATCATTTTGTGGCTATAAATACATAAATAACTTTAAATGACTTCAAGTCATACAAAGCATATTTTCTGGCAAGCAGATATTTAGAAAAGCAACAAAATATTTGGGGAATAAATAATGTACTTCTACCCACATAACCTGTAAGTCTTATAAGAACTTTAAAAAGAAATGGAAAAGTATGTTGAACTGAATAAAAATAAAAAGGCAACACATCAAAATTTGTTTGTGAAGTTAAGGACCTATTTACAGAAAAATGTGTCGCACTAAATATCCATATTAGAAAATAAATGTCTCAAACCAATAATATAAGCTTCCACTTTTAATAAGCTAGAAAAACAAAAGAAAATAAATCCAAAGCAAGAAACGAAATAATAAAGATCAGAACAAAAATCAATAAAAACGGAAAACAGAAAAACAATAGACGAAATCAATGAAACCAATAGCAAATTATTTGAGAGGTTCGATAAGATTGATAAACTTCTAGCTAGATTGATCATGGAAAAAAATACAAAGTCACAAATAACTAATATCAGAAATGAGAGAGGTGACATCACTACAGATTGAAATAATAATAGTAGAATATTACATTATATTAGTAGAATATTGTGAATAACTTTATGCCAATAAATTTGACAACTTAGATGAAATGATGAATTTCTCTAAAAGACACAAACCACCAAAACCTCCTCAAAAAGAAATTCATAGCCTGAATAGTCCTACTTCAATTTAAACAATCAATCTATAGTCAAAAATCTTCCCACAAAGAAAACTCTAGAGCCAGAGGACTTTCCTGGTGACTACTAAACAAGTCCTAGCAAAGAAATAATACTGTCATACACTCCTCCAGAAGTTCAAAAGTTGATAATACTTCCCAACTTTATCCTCTGTAGCCAGCTTTATTTTGATTTTTAAAAGGCAGACAAAACTGTTTCAAGAAAACTACAGGACAATATTCTCATGAACACAGTGGCAAAAATTCTGTACAAAATTTTGACAAATCAAATCCATTTTTACAATATACAAAATGTACTTTTTACATTATATAAAAATGCAATATAAAATGGGTAAGTGAGTGTTTATCTAGGAAATGTAAAGTTCGTTGTATATCCTAAATTTAAAGAGCATAATTCACCATAACAGACTAAAAGAGAAAACCCATATGATCAACTAAGATACAGAAAAAGCATTTGACAAAATCTGACATCCATTCCTGATTTTTTTAAAAGACTTTCAGCAAACTCGGAATACAAGGGACCTTTCTCAATTTGATAAAGGGCATCTACAACAGGTTTAAAACTAGCATCATATTAACTCTGAAAGACTGAGTACTCAGGAACAAGGAAATGGTATCGCCTCTGTAATTATATCCAACATTCTACTGGAGATTCTAGCCAGTGCAATGAATTTACTTATGTATCACCTTCTCCCAAGCACGAGGTCATCTAATGTTTTGTTTGAAATTATTATCATATATTTTTGTCAAGTGAAAACCCATAAATAACTTTACCTCTGAATTTCATTTTTATCTGGAGACTACTGAGATTAACTGCAACACTGTGATCTTTATGCATTTGAGCAAATCTTAATATGAATATAAATCTAATTTTCCTGTTTTTAAAGTCTACCTCAATAAAAATCGTTCATTTATACTTTCCAAATGTTTAAAAAGTGCATCCAGACTAGAAAGGAAAAAGTAAAACTGTCTTTATTTACAGATGACATGGTTGTTATATTAATTTGTTATTGCTGCATAACAAATTACCACAACTCAGTGACTTAAACACCTATTATGGTCTCACAGTTTCTGCATGTCAAAAATCCGAGTGTGGCCCAGCCATGTTTTTTTTTCCCTCAGAGTCTCAAGAAATTGAAATAAATGTGTTCAGTGATGAACTGTATGCTCAGCTGGAAACTTGACTAGGAAAGAACCTACTGTCAATCTCCTTAAAGTAGCTGGCAAAATTAATTTCCTTGAGGCTATAGAATTCATGGTAACCTGCTCCTTCAAGGCCAGTGACAGAGAAAATGAGGGAGGGAGGGAGAGAGAGAGAGCGACAAAGAGAGAGAGAGAGAGAGAGAGAGAGTCTTTTACTTTTGAGTCTCCAACCTGTAGACCTTTGCTATATTCTGTTGATTAGAAGCAAGTCACAGCTTCTCCCTTCCTTACAGGGAAGAGAATTATACAAAAGCATGAATACAAGAAGGTGAGAGTCATGGGACGACTTTATAATTTTGCTTCTCACACTCATCTATGAAGAAAATCTAATGGAATATATAAAAAACACTTCTAGAAATCAGGATTTTAACAAGTTACAGTATACAAGATCAATATTCAGAATTAATTGCATTTCTATATGCCAGTAACAAAAAATGAAATAAAAATATAAAAGCATCAAAATATGAAATAAATATGATAAAGTATGTAATACCTGTGTACTGAAGAACACAAAACATTGTTGAGAGAAATTGAAGAAGACCTCATTTAAAGCTTCAGAAATATATTGTGATTAGGACACTCCATATGGTTTTTTTTTATTAATTAATTTATTTTTATTTTAAAGATGTGGGGTACAATTCAGGGTTAGGTATACAAACATTGGTTATGCAGGTATCCTTGTTGATGAGGTTCCATATTGTTAAAATGTCAATTCTTTCCAAATTAATATGTAGATAAAATGCCATCCTAATCAAAATCTTAGCAGGTCTTTTTCTATAGAAATTTACCAGCTGATTCTAAAATTCTTATATTGCAAAGATTCTAGCATAGCCAAAATAACTGGAAAAGAACAGTTGAAGGATTTTTACACTACTTGACCTCAAAACTTGTAAAACTGGCAAACAAGACAGTTTGGTATCGGTCTCAAAAAAATACAAAGCAATGCAGATACAGATCTAAACGTAAATTTAAAAATTAGTATATAGTAGATGTGACTTTGTGTATAGTTCTTTAAAGTTTAACACACGCATAGATTTGTATAACAGCCACTATCACAATCAGGATACAGCATAGCCATCACCCAAGAAATCTCAAGCTATTTCCTTGTAGTTTTTCTGCCTTTCCCCTGTTCCTAACCCCTGAAAACCGCTGGTCTGTTTTCTTTCACTATAGTTTTATATTTTTGACAATGTTATATAAATGGAATCATACAAAATGCAGACTTTTGAGACTAGCTTCTTTCACTCAGCACAATTTGAGATTCTTCCAAGTTGTTGCATGTGTCAGTAGTTTATTCTTCTTTGCTCTAAGGTGTATTCCATAGTGTGGAGTGTTATAGTTTATTATGCCTCTACTCATTGAAGGAAATTTTGTTTGTTGCCATTTTTGGCAGTTATGAATAGAAATTCTATGAGTATTCATTTGCAAAACATAGATTTTTATCTATCTTAGGTAAATACTCAAAAGTAGGATTTCTAGATTAAATGGTAGGTGTTTGTCCAATTTTATAAAAATCCCTCAGACTTTTTCCCCATTTTCATCTCCACCATCAACGTGTGAAAGTTCTCACTGCTCCACATCTGAACCATCACTTGCTACTGTCAGTAATATTTTTTATTTTAGTAACTCCAATAGCATCTTATCATGAATTTACTTTGCATTTCCATAATGATGTTGAACATCTTTTCTTGTGCTTATGCGCCATTATGATTTTCATGACGTGTTTGTTGCAGTCTTTTACCCTTTAAAAAAATTGAGATTTTTGTTTCATAATGTTGACTTGACAGTTCCTTATAAGTTCTGAATACAAGTCTTTTGACAGATATGTTATTTGCAATTATATTATCCATTTTTAGCTTGTATTTTCATTTCCTGAATTCTTATTCCCTCCTTCCCTCCCTCCCTCCCTCTGTCCTTCCTTTCCTTTCTTTTTTTGAGACCGGGTTCTGCTATATTGCCCAGCCTCAGACTCCTGGGCTCAAGCAATCCTACCCTCCCAAGTATCTGGGATTACAGGTACACCCCACCATGCCTGGCCTGAACACTATCTTTTGCAGAGCAAGTTCTAAATTTGAATGATGTTCAGTTTGTCAATTATTTATTTCATGGTTTGTGCTCTTGGTGTCATGTCTGAGAGTTCTCTCCCCAGGCTATGCAGATTTGCTCCTATATTTCTTTTGGAAGTATTATGGTTTTATATTTTGTTCCACTGATGTATCTATTTCTTTGCCAATGTCACACCATCTTGATTGCAGAACATTTTAATAAGTCTTAAAATTGGGATTTTCTACACAGATGAACAGAAAACAGAATGAGTTTTATTTTGTTTTTTCATCTTATTACACTTTGTAAAACTTCCAGTATAATGATGAATAGTGGATAGTGAAAGTGGACATTCTTGCCTTGTTCTTGATTTAGGGGGATAGCCTCCATTCTGTTTCCAGTCTGTTACCATCAAATATGATGTTGTAGCTTTTTTGTGGATGCTCATTATTAGGTTGAGGAAGTTTTCTTGTATTCCTGGTTTGCCAAGAATTTTCATTATGGTTGGGACTGAATTTTGTCACCTGATTTTTGCGCATCTATTTATGAGATCCTGTATTTTTTTCTTTAGACTGTTAATAAGATGAATTACATTGATTGGTTTTTAGTATTAAACTCAGTCTTGCATTTCTGAAATAAACAGCCCTTAGTTATGTTGCATTGTCCTCTATTTTGCTGGATTTGGTTTGTTATATTTTTTGAGAAATTTTTAGTCTATGTACAAGAGGGATGTAGATCTGTACCTTCATTGTAATGCCTTTGTTTAGTTTTGTTATCAGGGTAATGGCCTCATAAAATTGATTGGGTGATCTTCTGTCCTCTTTAGTTTTCAGTATAAATTGCATAGACTTAGTGTGTTTCTTCAAAGGCTTGGTAAAATGTGATAGAGGAACTGTCTGGACCTGAAGGAAATTTTTCTTTTTTGAAGGTTTTAAATTATAATTTTAATTTGCCTAACAGTTATAGGGCTATTTGGGTTATCTACTTCATCTTGGGTGAGTTTGATTATGAATCTAAATTATCAAATTTATGTGCTACTCCCTGTAGTGTTCCTTATTACCTTTCTAAATCTTTAAAAATCTTAATCTTTTGTGTACAAGATCTGAGTGACAGACTTCATTTATTCCTGATATAAGTAATTGTGACTTCTCTCTCTTTTTTCTTTTTCAGTTTTGCTAGGGGGCTGTTCATTTTATTATCTTCAAATAACCAGGGTTTTTTTCACTGATTTTTTTTTTTGCTTTTGTGTTTTCAGTTTTATTGATATACAATTTTTACTCTTTCCTTTATTCTGCTTACTTTGCATTCATTTTGGCTTTTTAAAGAGCCTTGTAATGAAGGCTTACATTATTGGTTTAAAACTTCTATTTTAAAAAAATTAAAAAATAATTTTAAAGATGTGGGGTACAATTCAGGGTTAGGTATACAAATATTCATTACGCAGGTCCCTTGTCAATGACGTGTGTCCCCCCTCCCCTGGCAGATTCCCACTACTGCCAATCCCACCCCCCTGCCCTGGCAGTTTCTCATTACTGCCAATCTTTTTCTTATAGTATAAAACTTCTATTCTAATGTAAACATTCAATATTATGACTTTTCCTTTAAGCACAGCTCCATCCCACATATGTATTTTACATTTTGATTAGTTTAAACTGTTCCCTAATTTAACTTGATATGTTGTCTTTTTCTTATGTATTATTTGGAATGATGGTATATAATTTCTATGTATTTAGATATTTCCCATAATCTTTTGTTATTAATTTTTAGCCTGATTCCACTACAGTCCTATAACATATTATTAATGAATTCAATTATTTAAAATCTGTTATCAAAAAGAGGGTAGGTAAAAACATTGAGGAGAATGAAATTGACCCAATAGTTGATATAATTTTTACCTCTACTTGATGTGGCAGGAGTTTTTGTAGAAATAGCTCATTTTTCCTTTTTAAAATATAGCTGGAATCAACTTCGAGTTAATTTGAAAAAAATACCATTTTGGAAAAAATATCTCAAGATATTAACTATGGTTATTTCTAGAAATGAAGATTATGTGTGAATCTTCCTTTTAATACTCTTCTGTATTTTCCAAGATTTGTACAATAAATTTGTGGTACTTAATTAATCAATAATTGAGAAAAGTTGTTTTAAAACAATAAAACCTAAAACATTACATTTTCTTCATATTGAGTAAAAACAGTTGCATTTGACCAAATAAAAGATTAAAGGATTAAAAAAATTACTGAGAAAGAGGTGTTGAATTCTCTAACAATATTTGAGGATTTGTCTACTTCTATTTTTAAGTTCTGCAAGTTTTTGCTTTGTGTATTTTGAAACTCTATGGTTATGTGCACATACATTTAGAATAATTATATATTCTTGGTGACTTACCCATTCATGAACACATAATGTGCCTCTTTTGCCTGAATTATTTTTACTGTGAAATCTACTTTCTCTGATACTAATATAGCAACTCTAGCTTCCTCTTAATTAGTATTCACATTGTATATATTTTCCCATTCTTTTACTTTTTTTAGCAGTTTAATTCAGTGTATACACAAGTCACAATTATTATAAACAGGTCTAACAGTGTAATAAAACAGGTTACAATTCAGCCCATTTGTATTTTTACATTCTTTTACTCTTAACCTACCATTATGTCATTATATCATGTCACTATATTTGAAGTTTCTTGTAAACAGTGTATAGTTGGGTCATTATTGTTACTTTTTTGCAAAGATTAATATGTGTCCTTGAAATTTTAATCGTCAATCATTTTATTTTATTTTATTTGAGTTGAGGGGCACATAGGAGAATTTACTACATAAGTAAATTAAGTTCAAGTGGGGTCTGGGCTTCTAGTAGGTCCTCTCTCCCTTGATAGTAGACCTGGTACTCAGTGTGTTGCTGTGTTCCCCTTATATTTCCTCCCTCCTTTAGCCCTATCCAACATTCGTTGCTCCCACTTCTGTGCTCATGTGAAGTTGAGTCACTATTATCATTATTTTTTATTATAAAGATGTAGGGTACAACTCAGGTTTAGGTACACAAACGTTGATTATGTAGGTACCCTTGTTGATGAGGTGTGCCTCTCCCTCCCCTAGCAGCTTCCCTCAACTGCCAATCCTGCCCCCACTCCCTGACAGTTTCCCACTACTGCCAATCCCTTTCTTATAGTATTATAATTGTTCAAAGTCCGTTTATGAGTGAGAACATATGGTACTCTGTTCTTTGTTTCTGTGATAGGTCACTGAGTATGATAGACTCTAAATCCATCCAAGTTGCTGCGAAGTCTATACGTTTGTTCTTCCTTATGGCTGCTTGATATTCCATTGTGTATATGTACCACATTTTTTTATCCAGTCCAGCTTCGATGGGCGATATGAAGTCATTATTTTTATCCATTCTAACAATCTGTCTTTTAATTGGAATGTTTAAACCATTCATACCTAATGTAACTACTATATTTGTGTATATATCTAGTATTGAAATTGATAGGCCAGGCTTGGTGGCTCAGCCTGTAATCCCAGCACTTTGGGAGACTGAAGTGAGTGTATTACCTGAGCCCGCGGGTCCGAGACCTACTCAGGCAAGTTGGCGAGACCTTGTCTCTACAATAAATCAAAAATTAGCTGGGCATGGTAGCGCGCTCCTGTAGTTCTGGCTACTTGGAAGGCTGAGGAGGAAGGATCACTGTAGCCCAGCAGGTCAAGGCTGCGGTGGCCAGGAGCATGCCACTGCTCTCCAGTGAGATTCCAACTAAAAAAAAAGAAAAGAAATTGATAGATCCTATGGTAACTCTGTATTTATCTTTTGAAGCACTGCCAAATTGTTTTCAAAAGTGACTTATCGTTTTACATTCCTACTAGCAATGCAAAAGATTTGCGATGTCTCTAAATCTTTGCCAACACTTGTTATTGACATCTTCATTGTGGTTTTGATTGCGTTTCTCTATCAATTAATGATGTTGAGCATTTTTTATGTGTTTAATGACTATCTGTGTACGTTCTTTATAGAAACATGTATTCAAATCCTTTGCCCACTTTTAATGCAGCTGTTTGTATTTTTGTTGTTGAATTGTAAGAGTTCTTTATATTTGCTATATTAGACCATTGTCAGATATATGACTTGAAAATATTTTGTCCCATTCTGTAAGTTATCTTTTCACTTTCTTGATAGTGTCACTTGATTCACAAAAGTTTTAGATTTTGATGGCTCAATTTACCTATTTCTTATTGTGTTGCTTGTGCTTTCTGATTCATATTTAAGAAATCGTTGCCTAACCCAATTCATGAAGATTTACACTTATTTTTTATAGGAATTTTACAGACTTAGCTCTGATAATTAGGCTCTGATAATCCACTTGAAGTTATGTTTTGTACATGGTATTAGCCAGTTGTACAAATCTATACTTTCGCAGGTGATTATTCAGTTGTCTCAGCATCATTTATTGAAAACACTATTCTTTTTCCCGCTAAATCATCTTGGCACCCTAGTAAAAAATTAATTGACCAAAATGTATGAGTTTTACTTTGGAACTCTCAATTCTTTTTCATGTTATACATTTCTATTTGATGTCAATGCCAAACTGTTTTGACTACTGTAGCTTTGCAGTAAGTTTTGAAATCAGGAAGTGTGAGTCTTCCAATTTTTATTTCATTTTTCTTTTGTTATTTAGAGTCCCTTTAATTTCCACATGAATTTTAAGATCAACTTGTCCATTTTTGTACAAGGGCAGTTAGAATTTTGATAGAGATTGCACTGAATCTTTAGGTAAATTTAGGGAATATTGTCTTTTAGTTGCTTAGACAAGTTTTCTTTAGCTCTTTCACTATTTTATAAAGGACTGATTAAAGTCTTTGTCCAGTAAGTCCAACATCTGAGCTTTCTGAAGAAAAATTTTTGCTGTGTGTGTCATATGGACCATACTTTCTTATTTACTTTCATGTCTTAGAATTTTTTATTGAAAACTGAACATTTTGAATATTAAAAAATTATGAACATTAGATCTCTTTTCCCTAGAATTTGTTTTTGCTGTTTATTTTAGTTATTTGTTTAATATCTTGCCTAAACTAATTTTGTAAAGTCTGAATTATCTGTCATGTGTGAACAGTAACATCTCTGTTCTGCTAGCTTAGTGGTCAGCTAATGAGTGATCAAAGATTTTCTTAAACTCTTAACCCCAAATTTCTCCATCTCTGCAGAAGATCTCTGTAAGGCTCCTCAATACTTAGCCAAGAAGTTGACAAGTCTGTGTCAGTCTTCACTTTCTGCTTGCATATATCCTGAAGATCAGCCAGAGGTGACACTTAGGGCCTTTAAAATTCTTTCCTGCGCATACTCACAGTCCTGAGAATAGGTGTTGAATTCTAAATTCCCAGAAATATGTTGGAGCTTTACAAAGTGTTTTTTCCCTCCAAAGCATTTTATTTCCCAGGCTTTTCTCCTAAATTTTTTTGATTAGTCTATTGATTGCCCCAACTCTTGTTCATTAGTTCAAGCAGTAGGGGCTAAAACATTTGCCC